>JABJVR010005692.1:0-13262 GCA_025773905.1 Chitala chitala | reverse complement strand
ACACACACACACACACACACACACACACACACACACACACACACACACACACACACACACACACACACACGCACGCGCACGCACGCGCACACACGCGCACACACGCGCACACACGCGCACAACCAGCAGCTTGTCCTGTGTACAGGCTCACGGGTGGCCTGGAGCCTAACCCAAGCAGCCTGGGGCAAAGGCAGTAAACACCCCGGACAGGGTGCCAACCCATCACAGGAAGAGTGCAGGTGCACACACACGCTAAGGGCAATATAAAGCCGGAGAAGCATGGATGAAACCCAAGGGAGAATGGGGAGCACCAACACTGTGTACAGCTGTGTACAACTGCAGCATGCCCAAGCCACTTTGGATAAAACTGTCCTCTAACCCCATCAACAACTAAATGAAATCAACAAATCACTGTCATTGTAAATGAAATTTACTGTTCAAAGCTACAGTGTAGGGCGCATCTATTTGAGGCCAAAATTTGCAAATTAAGTTTTTAAAATGTTTAAAAGAAGAAGTTTAAGTTTTTAAAAACAAAAAGTTGTTACTAAAAAACCTAACTTTCTTCTATGTTCTTTAAAAAAATTGAAAAATTAAATTCCAATTAACTATGACTTAAACTCCCATTAACTACGAATAAAATTCGGTCATTATCAGAGTTCCTGTTAGGTATATGAAGACCTTATTATTGTACTTGAGTACAATCAGTTTGGGATTCAGAAGAAGATTTTGTCCAAATAATGTAGAATTTTTGTGTTAATTAAATATTCTTGTAGAAAATGTGTATAATTCCCTGCATTTGTACATTCATTCTCTGCAAATCCACACTTCTACACATTGACCACGTTTCTATGTCACCGCTTTAATGGCGTAGAAGGGGGACACTTTACCGTGTCTCATACTGTATTATCAGGTGGGGGCGCGTCTAGTAGAGCGGGCGACTTAATTAGGAGAAATGCGATATGTACAATAGAAATATTTTTGCATAAACTTTTTTTCAGCCAAATCGATGAAGATACAGGGCAAATAGACACTCCTCTTTGTGCAGGTCAGACAGTGCAAGCTGCCCTACTCAATGTGCCCCTCTGGGGTAGGGGGGTAATGAGCAATACTCTGCTAAGCGGTGTGTGTTTTAGCAGCCACGCCTATGAAGGGACTTCTGCTGTGAAACACACACCTGTACGCTACACTGTCTGTGCTACAACTTATAATGAAATAACTGATTTAGGTTACAACACGATTGTGATTTAACATAAAAGCAAATGCATAAATCTGGGTTTCTGTAAGAGAATCCACACTATCCATACTGGAAAGAAAATTCTGAACCTATAAAAAGTGGATACAAACCTGAGGTCCATGACATTCCAAAATAGAAGTTGACAGGGTGTGGTGTTGGCGTAAAACAGCGGTGTGTGAAGACCTGACGAGGTGTTCTTTCAGCGCTCGCCATTGTCTCACTTTGATACGCACCGAGACGTAGAGTCTAACATTTCACCGTGTGTTTGTTACAGTTATTCAACTGCTCGGCAGTTTATCTGCTACACAAGAACCCCTTCATCAGACTTACTTCACATGTTTGTTACACACAATGAGTACATATACCCAATCCAAACCCTACATATATGTTTTGCACAATGAAGATCCCATAATTAACAGGGCAGTAAGCAGCACAGTAAATCATGAGGTGTGGTAACCCTATGTGCAATTTTTACTAGAGGGAGTCAAAACATTTTCTGATGTTTAAACACAACCTCAAGTGTTAGTTGAAAGCACAGAAATAACACACACGAGTTCCAAAACAGCAGTCTTACAGCCGAAACGCTCATCTCATTTCAAAGCTGGGTGTTAAAACAGAGCCATAAAGCAGCTGTGGTCTGTCCCAGGAGATATGTACAGCCCGCTCAGGCGCGCGCACACGCACGCACACACACACACACACACACACACACACACACACACACACAAGAACGTGGATACATGGATATAACCCCAACAACTGCACCACCAATAAAGGAGGCGACTGGGCCCTGAGTAACAGACACATATCATGTAAAAAAGGACGTCTCTTTAATGGAGAATTTCTACATTGTCTAAGAATCTAACTGCATCATGTTTCTTAATGTGCGACACCAGTGTGAGGTGAGGAAAGAATGCCCTTCATCTTATGATGTCACATCTGTCTGGAATTAAATCCAAACTAGACTGATAACAATCAGATGTTCTCCAGATATTCATCACTGCAGCGCAGAAACCACCATGCTACATGTAGAACATCATACGGCTCCTTGGTGACAGAGAACAAGCAGAAATGAATACATCAATTATCCCAAACATTCACACGAACTGTGTTCAGGCATGTTTAAGTAAAGACATAGGAAGGGAGAATAAAATTCCTGGGGCTTAGTAGTAAAGTCATTTTATATATATATATATATATATATATATATATAAAAGGGTAGACACTGATGACTACACAAATTAAAGGAACCCAAAAATCAATAAGTCTGGAAGTGGTACAACCAGAAGGCAATGGTGTACGGTGCAGTATAATTGTGAATATAGCGGCTGGCTTGTTTTTCAGTTTCTGCACAAGGATGCTGTTACAGACTCAAGATTTCCAGTAAGAGTGCCCAAGGCCCACATCGGTGCAGTAAGAACACACGGCTTGCTGGTGCCCTTACTGCACTGGTGGCACTGTCATCTCCTGTGCTCGTGCATCATTACGATCTGAGTGGCCTCCTGGTGCACACTATCACACAGGCACAACTGATGACTTACAGGAACAGCGCTGGAATTGCCTGCTTTGCAGCTGCGAGAAAAAGGATTCATACACATAGCAAGAGAGGTGAGGGAATCCCCCGAATTTTAGTGTATCTAGCAGGGCCAGCTCAACGAACAGACCAAGAACGGACACCTGAGAGTTCACACAGAAGCCTGTGCTCAGCCCCACCACTGCACCAGCCTTCTGTTTCTAATTAGAAAACAAGAACACAGACCTAGAGATATAACCACTGGCACAAGTGGTGCTCCTGCAGACTCCTCAGTCTGATCCAAGAATACTCAAACACTGTAAATATTGCACATAATGGACTACGATGGCTGTGGAACCTGATCCTCTTCACTGTAGGGAAGAGACAAGCTCACAGTGGGGACGCCTTCTGTGTTTACTGGGCTCAGAAAGAACACTCACAAAGCAGAGCTGACCGAGTAAAAAAAAAAAAAAACGCACGCGCACGCACATGCACAGTAAACTGGACCCTCTTATACCATACAGCAGTTTATGTGGAGTATCACACCTCCCTAATTTCCCTGTACAAGTAAACAGCCGCACAGCAGTAAAATACACATTTACTAAAACTCTCTCTGGGATTTTTAAAAATGCAGGAAATGCTGCTTACTTGGAAGTACAATGGAAAGTCTGCAGTCATATTCTTTATTACAGAGATTTAATAACTCCCTGGACTCCAAAGAGGGGTGCTCATTCTGCCATAACTACAATTTACTGGAATATACTCACAAAGCAACTGGGCTATCAGTGCGCACACACAGAACGCAAAAAGTGAGGCTCACATGCATCAGTGGTCAAATGAGTCTAAATGATGTCACACCATGTCCACATGTCCAAATTTAAACAATGGTTTTATTGGCTTTGATGGTAATTAGGATCAATTTATAAGAAGCCCACATATGTCAATAGACTAAAAACAAAAAATTGAATAACTATAGAAAGTTAACATCAGGCTTTTAACATCAGGCTTTTAACAGAAGACAAGATTATAGATGTGCACCAGAACTGCAGGTACTTACAGGAACAGCTGAGGAAAGCTGTCCCTCCAGATGTCTTCTTTGCAGGCCTGGTTCCCAACAGCAAGGTTTCCAAGGAACTGTATCCCACAGCGCAATGCTGGGTACAGGAGAGCAGGGAGAGGGGGACAGAGTAAAACAACAAGGAAAAAAAGACTGTCCTGGCACAAGAGTTTTTTGCAGGGGGTGGAAAAAGCCATGCAGATGCTGGGGACATTTGGTGCCATTCACAGCATGTTAAACAAAGAGAGAGAACACGGACATCTAACACTAACGCATACAAGATGACAACCACACTTTCGCAAAGAGCCGCAAAGTCAACAGTGCTGATAAGAGGAAAGAAAAAAATCTAAATTCTGACTACAGAGAAGTGCAGCTGCCAAAAGTTCACAAAACGTCATGTACTTAGTACCAGATATTACATCTTTCATTCCATGTACTCTCTGAACTGCACAGCATCCTGGGAAAGTATTTAGGCAAGATGAGCAGCACTGCATGAGAAGGGTGCGAAGTGCACAAACCCAGGATCCACATGCTGGAATGACGGTCGGGCAGAGAGAGTGATGCACCGGGCCCTTGGCCGCCCTGCTGGGCACCCATCTGCAACGCTGCTTCTAAGGTATTATTCCAAAGCACAACTACTTAAAAAACTTGAGGTTTTGGAAGGTTTGGAATTCAAAGCCATTTTAAGCACAGCTCTGACAGGAAAGGGTTTGTTTTTGCTGAGGGATCTGTGGGCTGGTGTTATGTTGACCCCAGGATATGACTTGGAAAAAAAAAAAAAAGACTCTGCGTCGCACTTTTTGACGTGTACTGACATGTACAGAGGGAGCAGTTAAGTACAAGCAGAGGGGAAGAAAAGAAGGAGCGTGGGGAGCAGGATGCAGGAGAAGCAGGAGCGTGGGGAGCGGGATGCAGGTGAAGCAGTGGCAGCTAAACTGGGCCACAAAGCACTGCAGAGAGAGAGTGTGCTATGTGTGGAGGGTGTTACACAGGGTGGGACAGACAGAAAAGGGCAAAACACAGCACTGCTGGGAGTGCTGCATTCATGGGAGAACCATTATGAAAGGCACCCCGGCGACTGGAAAAACACATTCTGCAGCCATGCAAGAAAGCATGCTTACATGCAAAGAAACACATGTGCATACATGTGAACGCACGGGCGCCAGCAGACACAGCAAACCTCGCATCTACTCAGCGTGAAGCTAAACTGCACGTCTTTATTTCTCAGTCAGGAATTAATACAACACAAATGGTGGCACATGATGCTGTGTACTCTAAGGCCAGCCCACTAAATAAAAGGGCCTCATTTCCTAGAATGGATGTAAATCTTGAGCTTGCACAAACACTGAAGCTCTGTGAAGAGGCTCCATTTGTCTGTTGCTTATGGTGAGAAAATACCAAACAAAGGCTATAATAAAGAACATTTTCATTCTCTATAAAAACAGAATCATGGAAAGAAACATAAAGATCAGTGTTGGGCAGTAACTGTCAGAACGGACCCATCTCAAAGAGTCATAAAATCATATTAATCATGGCTAAGCTGTAAAAAGAAACCTTTTGCTCACACCAATATGCAGAAATATCAGCAATGGAATAAAGAGCAAAATAAGGCAGCAGCACTGCACACATTTACAGGGAGTTCAAGCTCTGGCACGACGAACAGCCACGCTGCCAAGATATGCAGCAAAACTGGAAAATCGCAATTGGGTGTAATAGTCAGTGGTTTTGACAGTACTACTTATCATTACAAATACAGTCCACACACGCGCACGCACACACACATGGTCACACGGGATCACGTGTTCACCTACATCCTTGGAAAAGGTATTCCTCTCAAATGTAGTTAAGTACGTACAAGTTCAAACGTGTGTGCACTTGTCTTTATTTATTTATTTTTTCCATGACCTTTGCAGCACAGTCTGGGCCTTTAAATCCAAGGCACTGAGGCTACATCAGAAACAAAAGCTAAATTATGGGTCTGGCTGGCCCGTTTGAGAACAGGCTGACCCCGGTGTGTGGTTACCCCAGGCCTGAGCACACACATGTGAGACGGGGGAGATGGTTAAGGGAAAAGGCCTGCGCTTGAAGCAAATCGGACCACAGCTAATTTTACTGTGTCATTTTTGAGGTGGGGGTGGGAGTTGGGTAGTCCAGACTCGGGACGGACCGGAGGACGAGAACCCAGAAGCCGCAGACCCAGCAAAGCCCCTTCCCTCAAAGCCAGAAAAGCCCCCTTCCCTCAGGTCATTTTTTCTGTTGTTTGTTGACAAGTCCGAGTGTTTCACAGTAAGGGTCCGCTCCAAAGGGTCAATGCTGCACTCGTCACCTCGTAAATCTCTGCCCGTTGCTCTTGTGTTGGTGCTCTGCAAACAGTGGGAAGCATAAATGCAGATGTTCTCCAACACTGGCTAGCCAGGCTAAAGGTTTTGAGGTTCACCTGTAGGTCCTGCGGCTGACCTGCACACCCTCATGTTAAGGGTCGCCGGTGCTGTCAGACAGGCAAGCAGCCGCCTGTGGGAAGCTGACCTGACAGTCTCATATCTCCCTCAGCTGGGGTCATGCTCAATGCTGGACTCACCGCGGAAACGCATCCCGGGACAAAAGAGCGCTCGCTTTCATCCACAGACAAGAACGAAGGGCTTTGAAGCCAAAGTCACCCACCACATAAAGGGGTCTGAGACGGCCACGTCCGCCAACAACAGCCTCTGACATCCGCAATTACGATCGACGCTGAAACGCGGCATTTCAAATGTCAAACCGTAAGAAGCAACAACAATAACAAAAACAGGCCCCAGACAGCCCTCATCCTGAGCACAAGACTTAGTGCTGCGGGTTCAACTCACACTGTGTGGTCTTCCTCCCTATTTATAACCAGTGGGTGACCACTGTGCAGCTCGGCCTGCCATGTCAGTGCTGAAGTGGAAAGAGAAATTCCATTCAACGGAAAAGACTCTGTGATTGTATGATCTGATAGTGCTGCAACCACTCCACAAGACCTTCTTTATAGACCATATCATCTGATTTACTTTAAGGAAAACACCAGTAATGTATTGATAGACCCAACAGGTCCAAACAGCTGAAGTGTCATGCTATCAGACATTACAGATACAAATTAACAGAGACCACCCCATGTGAGCTACACAACCCAGGATGCTCTTAGGCAGGTTTCCCCGAGGTCCCAGTAAAGCTTCACATGGTGCTGAGACCTGGCTAACCGCTGCCAGGCGCACACTTCAGTTCCACAACTGCTGCCAATTTCCTGGCTTAGGCTGGCTCCGGGACACGATCTCCTTTCATCTTGCTGGACAAGCTGCAGCTTAAAGTATGAAAGGATCATACAGTTGCATCATGTTCTGGTGACTGGATCACTGTCTAGAATGAAAGATTAAGGTAATCACTGTAAAACAAGGCGAATTCCCTGGACGAGTACATACGGCTGCTGTCTGAGCCAAGATCCAGACAAATCCGGGTTGCAAGAAGACCCGTTCTAAAGAACCTGGACTGTAAACCAAGTGGAAGAAGAATCCTTCCCGTCAAGCCTATGTAAAAACACTGACTCCTAGTTGTGTAATTTTTTTTTCTAAAAAGAAATTTTAGACAGACGTATCTGCTACCCCAACGAAGCGTGCGCATAAAAGCACTATAAATACTACCAAGACTTAGTATTTAATTACCAAAAGCGTTGCTCATTTTAACATAGTCTGAGGACCCTTAATTTCAGTGACTGGCATGTCTCACGGAGACAACAACTATGACTCCATTACAACGAAGCACTGCAATCATCATCACTGACATCAAACAGTGTGCGTGGTTCAATAAACTTAACTGACTTACCCTCAAACAGGCACTCTCTGTTCTCCAGCTGAAGTCTGAGGAGCACGCGGAGATATCTGAGTGACACTTTAATAAATCCCAGATCCCTGGTAAAGAAAAACAAGCCAGTTTAATTAAGTTCAGACTCATCAGTGGATCCAATTTCTGAATAATGCTTTTTGTGACACTTTTTTTTGTAGGGAGGACCGCCAGTCAAATGATCTGCAAACTCTCATCTGATCCAGTTCTGTTGGAGGTCTGTCTGATCCAGGAGTATATAGTCATGTTTTGTCTGTCTTCACCCTGCTAGATAAAATGGATAGCCTTTGGTACTTCAGCATGCAGTGAAGCACTAACTGCAGTGTTGCCCCCAATAGAGGAAGTCCTCCTCTGGGCTGCTTGTCTGCCTTGCAGATGGTCCAAATACTTTTCAGGCTGCTTGTTTGTCCTGCAGACGGTGTAAGCACTTCTCAGGCTGCTTGTCTGTCTTGCACATGGTGTAAACGTTTCTCAGGCTGCCTAACTGCCCTGCAGACAATGTAAATACCTCTCAGACTACCTATCTGCCCTGCAGATGGTATAAATGCTTCACAGGCTGCCTGTCTGCACCTGTCTGCCCTGCCGATGGTGTAAATGTTTCTCAGGCTGCTTGTCTGTCTTGCACACAGTGTAAACGCTTCTCAGGCTGCCTGTCTGAGCTGCAGACAATCAAAACATTTCTCAGGAGAGGACACATGGATGCGGTCAGTAAATGTCCAGCATAAAGTTTCTGAAAAACCATCTTTGTTCGCATGGGGTTGCGGGTATTATTTGGCAAACACTGTAAAATCCTCAGCGGGGCATTATTCGGAGAACTGCATATGAACTTCATTAAATAAAAACACAAAAAGAAAAGTGTAATATGCATCATGAACTGCAGGATCTGGAAAATCTTAACTTGTAGTGTATTCTACAACACCGACTTTTCCCTTTTTCTAGTCAAAATTACTTTAAATTCTCATGCGATTTAAAACACAACATACTTCATGTTTTGTACTTTATTTCATACTGAAAGCCAGCATTTACCTGAAATATAAACTCAGCATCAGTCAGATCTGCAGGTAAAATCTCATGAAAGCCTTAATATTCAGACTTTAGGATTAGTTCAGGAGAATGTGCAGGCAGTGGCGGCCTACAGCTGGCACGGGGAACACTCCTCAGACTGGTGACTCACTTTCAGACCTGACTCTGGCTAACTTGACCAGAATCAGATGCTAAAGTTTAAGTTACGTCAGTCTTTACACAGAAGTTCAGCTTGTGGTGCACAGTCGTGCTTCTGGTATCTTCCCAATATTACATAGGGGAAAAGTAGGGGATTCTCTAGTGCAGTGGTCCTCAACCACCGGGCTGTGGACCAGTACCGGGCCACACAGAAATAATAAAAAACTTATTTCCATTTTATTGCCTATTGGAGTGTACAGGGTTAGGGCTGCTTCCACTAGCTCTGCGTTATGGCGAGCTCTATTTATCACGCAACCAGTCGGAGATGCTAAAAAGGTTGGCGAATGCTGCCCTAGTGCAATTTTAAAATGAGGAATTGTTGTAAATTGTGCACAACTAATATGTGAAATTCCCTGGGTCATTCTGTGACAGGTTTTTACAGGAAAAATTACACCACTGATGTCAAATAAGGCTAAAAGAATCAGGAAAAAATAATAATTCCAAAGGGGAAGTGTTATGTATTTATACTTGTCTTGATTGTACACATGAATAAGAACGTTGTTAAGCGTCGACGTGCGGCTGCCGTGCAGACTTCCTCCAGCAGCGGCAGAGGTCTGTGTGTGGTTCCAACTGCTCCGCATCATCCCTGTCGCTATGTTCCAACTGCTCCGCATCATCCCTGTCGCTATGTTCCAACTGCTCCGCATCATCCCTGTCGCTATGTCTGTCTGTCTTGTTTTTTTAATCAGCGGCCACAGAATGGAAACCTCATGGCAGAGTTAATGGAAGCTGTCGCCGGAGAGGAATAAAATAAGCAATAATATACAAAGCAGGGCCGCTCTTCATTATTACAGTCTAAAAGTATCCTGCTGTTATTTTTCTGATGCACAGCTAGATAACAGGCAGCTAATGCTAAAACTACAGGCGAATGGTTTATATCGCCATGACCACAAAACTTCTTACCCAAGCAGCTTCCAGCACTGTGACTACTCCTCTGCCATCTTATGTTAGAATTTTGAGTCCAAGCACAGAAATGACAAAAACACCAAATGAAATGAAAATACTGCTAACTACAGAGGATATTGCCATTTAACACACTATACACATGTACTTTATATGCAAAATATGACATTTTCACGATCACTTCTGGACAGCAGATGGACAAATGGTAGACAAACATAACAGACTTTAACAAACATTGGGAAGATGCCAAGGAAGCTGACAGGCTTCAGCATCCACCACTTGTGCAGTTTCCGAGGTACTGGCAGCCTGCACTCAACTGTGGCGAGGGGAACATGAGCAAGACTCATTCAATTTCATTTCCAAGACAAAGACAAAAAAAATACAGTCATCTGCGCTGGCTTTATTTTCCATGAGAAACAGCCACAAAATGAAAAACTATGCACACAGTCACTGCCAAGGAATTTAAGAAATACCCCAAAAGTCAGAGTTTCATTTGAAAACCCCCTGTGAGAAACAAACGAGCACAAAAAACAAAGGCGACATTTTAATGGAGGTGGCTGATGGGCTCCAGACACCCGAGGTGCGAGAGACAAAGACACGGCACCAGAGGGGCTGTCAGGGACACAGGCAGGTCACGTGTCACCGTGTTGCTCTTACTGGAGGAAAACTGGTTATCAGAAAACCACCGACTTGGCAGGAGTCGGTGGTGGTGGTGGGGGTTCGCCTGATGTTTCCCAGTTACTTATGTTACACAACAGAAGACCTGCAGTTTAGAGAAAATAAAAGGCTGACAAACTGGAAAGCACACAGCTTCATTTTAGATTAACCTGTACTGATGCGTGGTCTGTAAAAACATGGAAGGGACAATGAAGGCAGCTTGGGGCGGGGCGGGTCGGCTCTCCTTCCAGTGGGTTGCGACTTTACACTTTAAGAGGTTCAACATCCAGGTAGAGCACATATAATTTTAATTCACTCACAGCCAAGTGCTCCACAGAATGCCACAAAAGATCTTTTATTCTGGTGGCAATTAAACTGTATAACTCATCTCCTTACTCTAAGGGGGACTGTTACTGAATCTGGGCTATATTTGGACAATCACTTCTCCGTATCACTGCTCATTAACAGACAATCATGTACTCATATACATTTACTGTATTATTATTGTTGTATTACTGTATTTATTGTATTGGTGTGGCTCTTTTCTTTCATGTCGAGTGCAGTACAGCTATAAAAGAAACACAATTTCCCTCTGGGATTGATAAAGTTCTTTGAACTGAACTGAACTGAGAGATGAAAACACAACCATGTCTTCCACCAATCACCTAAAATGGCAGTCATTTTAAGGTAACATTTCAGGCGAGGCAAATGTCTAAAATGAAACACACAAACACACATATGAAAACGTATAACCGAACAGCATTTCACCCTTGATGACACATTTCTCAGCACTTGTACAGTAACATGGGCAGGCATGTTGACACCTGCCAATTTAGAAACATGTCTGAAAAGAACTGAGAGCCAGCTTCTGTTAGCGGTGGATCGCTTTCTCCTTTTGTTGCAGATGAACTAAATGGAACTGTTTAACAGAATTCAAAACGTGCTGACAAATGGTTTGACTCTGCAAATTCTCCAACTCAGCCTGGAAAACAGCACTGCTGACACACGGCTCTTTAATGCCTCATGCCTAAATACTGACATCAGTCTGAACTTGAAAAGAAAGAAAAAAAAAAAAAAATCTGACCCCGTCCTCTCACAAATGAAGCTATAACTTATAAGCCATAAGTTGTTAATGTTTGTGCTAGATCTGATCAGCTTTACCTTTCCGCTTCAGAGACATAGTTTAATTAATATTCATGAGTAGAATGCCTTTGTGGTTCTGAAGAGCCAACTGACAATGCCCGATCATTAAAAGATATTTATGTTTGCTACTGCAATGCAGTGTCACTACCATTAATAGGACTTTAAAAACAAACACTAAACACATCAGATGTAAATATGTCTTTTTTTCCATTTCAAAAATTAAATGTTAAAAAAGTTAGCATAAGGTCAAATATGTTGTCAGTGTGTTATCTGGACAGTGTAGATTCCTGGTTTTATTTAAGTCTCATTTTATCAAACAGGTGCCATTTACAAAACAATCCCTGTAATGTATACAGTTTTACTGTTAATCAGATATACATAAAAAACTTGAAGTGAATTGTTTTTTACACATCTATATTATAAAGACATATCGGGCGCTGTGAAGATTTAACTTATCTGAATCCCGTTAATGTCCATATTTGAGGAACTACATAGATTGCATATCAATTAAAAATTTTAATGTGTATTATTTCTGAATGTAAAACAAGTCGCTCAAATTTTTAATAAATTAAACTTAAACAGTGAAAGCAAATTCACCATGAGAGTAGGATATGACGCAACGCAACAGAAGGCGTTCACTTGAGGCATTTAACATATTTACTGGGAATTTCACGTCAACTGTCGCTACTGTACTTATTCATAAAAGAGTAAATGTGGTGATAGTGAAACCGCCGTACCTCATTAAGTGCTGATTGCGGGAACACTGCACGCACGCGTTCCGCTGACTTCGGAAACACTCGGCCGTCAGCTGTAGACGTACAGGGTCTGTCTCCAACTTCTTCTCGTCCAGGACACGGACTTCCTCCGATAACTTTGACAGAACATGCTTCATAGCATGGAGAATATCTTTATCAACGCAGGATCTGAGGCAGTGTGATACAGTTTAATCAGAAAGCATCATTACCGTGCAGTTTAAAAATGAAAAACAGCCAGAAAAGAACTTTAACTAAAATCGCTATAATATTGTTTAAATAGCAAAGGAATATACATCCCTAGAAATAATTTAAAGTACGCATAACATTATACAAACATTAAGTTGTAAAATAATAATGTAATAACATTAAAACAGAATTACTAAATAAATTCTGCTTGAATAAATTCATAATAAAATCAGTATATATTGCGCAGCTTCCCAATCCGTATGTTGTATGTTGACGCCAGAATGTCTAAAATGAAAGACGATATGCTAAGAAATCATTTCGTAATACCTGAAACCCTGCTCTCGAAAAGCCTTCGTTAAAGTTTGTAAAACACACAGATGTTTTGGCGAAAATTCTTCAGATCCTACTTCTTTCAGTTTGATGCTAAAATCCAGCATGTCGCCACAGTGCGCCGCCATGTTTGTTTTGGGTTCATATTTCTTCTTCCGGTTAGTTTTATAGGACGTCACCGGACGACATCGGGAAGGGGCGGAGCCAATTTATAACTTGTGTACTATGCAATTAATAACAATGTACTGTTCGTGAATTATACCGTAATCGAATAAGTGAGACGTAAATACTAATATGTGTTATTTAATGGATGCAGTTTTTTTAAGTTGCTTTTTATGTGTTTGGTAGGGTTTAAAAAATGTCTAAAAGTTTTGGATTGCTTAACTATTTTAAAAATGGGATATACTATAT
>JABJVR010005691.1:0-13263 GCA_025773905.1 Chitala chitala | reverse complement strand
CATCTAGATGCCTAAATGCATTGAATTGCTGCCATGTGATTGGCTGATTAGCAATTTGTGTTACCAAGCAATTGAACGGGTGTACCTAATAAAGTGGCCAGTGAGTGTATTTTGTTAGGCTTCAAAGAGTCAGCAAGCACTCTTAATAATAATTAAAAATTTATTGTCCTTGCATTACAATGCATATGAAATTACTAGCCTGGACTCAGAGATGATCAAATATTTATTTTGCCATCTTAAAATGAGTATGTATAGGAGAAAGGCATACAGTTCCACGGTAAAAAGCCTAGCACAACATAATGTCAGGAAACCTGGAGATATCGGCAGGCTGTCCTCACCGTCAATTAACATTACAAACAAGTCTTGGAAATATGCCTGAAGATATACACAAGTTGTTTCAATTCTCAATAAAAATACTTGATGTGATGTGACAACTGCAGATAAAATTATAAATATTGTGATGTGGAAAGCTGACCACTTAGCACGCCCCATTTATGAGTCCAAGCATTAAACTCATAAGGAGATAAAACTGCCTAGAACTACTTGAGATTATTAAAAATCTATGCATATGCTTTCATTCACACACTGAGGGAACCCATTTTTTACAGACACTGCACACAGTTTTTTTTTTTTTTGAGGTCTTGTGAGCGCAGATTCAGGGAGGGCACGGCTCACTTCACGCAGGCTGCCATCTTGACGTACTGCAGCGCGTTGTGAGCCGCGTTGTTGTGCGCGTTGCTGCAGGAGATTCCGGCGCCGTGGCACACGACAACTGGTTCAGTGGACATCTCTGCCAGGCACTGGTACTGCCCGCTCACCGTCATCTCATCTGCCACGCAAACCTCACGCATTACCGCACGGCCGTCATGCCTGCCCCAGAGCGAGCGGACATCTCGCCCTGGAGAACGCTGCTCGCTCTGTCTCTCAAGATCACAGTCACACGCAAAAAAACTGCAACAGCATGACACGCTTCTAGTGACTGCCGGGTGAACTCACCGATGTCAAAGTAGGTGACCTCAAAGCCTTGCTCCTGGGACAACTCCAGCATCATCTGGACATAATCCACGTTGGGAGCGCTGAGGGGGCTTCTCCTCAACGCCAACATTTTTTCACCAGAAGAATTTCGCAGGCAGTCCAGTCGTACGCTCGGCCTTGTCTGAAAAAGCGTCATCACACTCAAGTAAGACATGCTGTTCCTTATCATTTAAAATGTTTAATTATCCACAGAGAGACGGACCGAGTGCCACTTCACACACCCAGGTCGCCTCAGGAGAGGCGCCAGTCTGCAATTTCCTTATTATCTTTTCTGCTGCTGCTCGTTTTGCCATCTTCTTGGAATTTCCAGTTCCTGAAATCAAAAGTGGAACTTATTAAAATAATTTATTGTATCCTTCTATCACAAATGTAGGTATCCTCAATTTATTATTAATTTTTTTATTATAGCATTACGAGTTTTGATACAATTTTTTAAATTTACAATTTCCTCAATATAACATTTGTCTTCCAAAGACCTCACAGACATCCCATTGTATCTGAACTTTAAAATGTGATTTTCAGTTACAGACAGACATTCTTGGTTTTCAGTTCTCAAATTTCAACAGCTGAACTAAAAAGTTATTCTAACCGAATCCAAAAAACTAAAAACAGGCCACTTGGCACTAGCCAGCCATTTCTGGTTAATTTCCTCTCTCTTGTCTACTGTTTTACAAATATAAACAAAGGCATCAGAAATATTTCCATAAAAGCTCCCAATCAATTCTTTTCTTCTACCAGTGAATACAGTTACTTAATTACACCAAATTCCATTATTTAATTTAAACTGTTGTCTGTGCTTATTTAGAAGAGTATTCATTATTAAACATGTGTCGCTGTATACAGGAAATGTACAGGGAACACGCAGTGCTGTGTGTCGTTTCACTGAGAGCTGCATAGAAACAGTTACAGCTCTGACAACTACGTGTTCTGTGTTCAAACTGTGATACGTCATGATGACATCCTAGACTGGTCCTTCTATGGATATTTTATTCTCAGAAAGAAACAGGGGGATTCCTGTTCTCACAACTGGGATGTGAACTTAACAGAATTCAGGTTGAGCACCCTAAAAACTGAAGTGTATTAGTATGCAACACAGCCACAAGTACAACTTCTGACAGTTTTCATTATTAGATCCGTACAGTGTGCAAAGAATTTTAAAAAGTTCTTTGGGAAGATGTTTTATAATTAGTACCAAATTGTATTATTAGTCAATAATTCCAACTGACAAATACCCTCTGAAATGTACCTGCAAATTGCACAAAAAAGGATGTTAACATTCACTTAGCAATTTAGTGTACTGCATTCTATATTTAACACCTGTAGAAATGTGTAGCTGCATATATTCAGGGAACATTAAAGCGGTTTAAACCCTGCAGACGGTTGGCAGTGATAATGGAGGACCACCTGCCTGTCTCCACCAATGTCTCCATCCTGCAGGTTACAGTGAACTCTCTTCTGTGAGGTGGCCCTGTTTCCACGCAGACAGTGTACTCAGGACGACGCCATCCCTTCTTCAAGGCAAGCTCCTATTGGACAGAGAAGACAGTGTAAGGCAGAAGCATCATGGGAACTAAATTCATTCACGCAGATACAAACAAATAACTGTGTATACACTTAAGCATAAAGTTATATAATGTATTTATACAGTTTCAATATACAGTACATTTGTAAAATGTTCAATATAAAAAAAAAGCTCGCTGTGACTGACTCACCTGCAGTGTCCCTACCGCATTGCATGACTCCGAGGACTCCAGAGGCTCACCATTCTCTCTCAAAGCATGGAGACTGCAAGGACGTACATAGCCAAATTAGGTGTCAGTTGTTAGCTTTACGTACCTATTAGCCAACTGCATACGATCACATAACTCACTATTTTTCTGGATTTGACTTTAAAATGCACAAAGCTGCTTCCGCAGCCTGGTGTTTCGCTGCTTTTTTACTTGGTCCCTGACCTGCGGCGTGAAGAGGCACACATGAAAATAAAACGTTATGGTGCATTAAATGTTAACAGTTGGAAGTAAATTTTAAAACCCGTAATGAGTGCAAAGCGCAAACCTTTGCAGGTCACGTCTCCTACTGTCACGCTGAACACGAAATTGGGCAGATGCGCTTCGCCCTCAGCCTTCTCCATGGTGTATGTGGGAAGACTGCCTGTTTTCGTGCCATATTCATGCAGAAGCTGGATCGGGGTCTTCTCGGCACATTCACCCCCAGCTTGGATAGGAAGACTGCCCGTTTTCATGCCATATTCATGTAGAAGCTGGATGGGGGTCTTCTCTGCACATTCACTCACAGCTTGGGTCAAGTTCAACCTGCGGGCACAAACAACGGCATCTCTTGTTGTCCTCTGACATGTAATAAAGTATTACCAAGATACGTCCCAAAACTATCAACGCACTGTAATTTGCCAAGTCCTCCAAGTCGTAATAGCATTCGAGTTGAGCGCAATTATTTCTAAAACGTTTATTGCAGCGATCGAATTAACTAAATTTGAAAAGACATCTGCAGCATATGGCATTTACTGATGCTCGCATAATGACCGCGATGCTGCCAGCAGTAAAGATCTGCTACTTCGTGCAACAAAACTTAGTATTTCACAGATCCGGAAAATATTTTAACTTGAATTTTCACGCATCTGCGAAAGACCGCACATGTGGAAGCCAGACCTTGAGTTAAGATGAGAACTCCTTAAAGGAGCAGACGCAACGCCGACCTCAGGTATTGCACCACTCGTATTGAACATAGTGTCGATGCACCGTGTTTACATCAGCACAGCCCGGTATCTGTGCTCATGTAAAATCGCGATCATGTCCGGGCCTGACCTACAGTTTCCGGGTTGCATGAATTCCAAGGGGACAGATGCATAAATACGGCCCGAGAAATTCTCGAGATTGCGGGGCAGTTTGTTGGGTTGTGAAACTGGGAAAGGATTGATTATTTTATGCAATGCCCAATCATATTGTATTTGGTGCCAGTCCAAACACGTAAAAACCTTTCCCTTTGTATGGAATTTTCAAATAGTTTTTGTCAATTTTTAAAAATCTCTTAAAATTATTCAGAAGTACCACATCTTTTTATTTTTCGACTTAAAATTTCTTAATGACCTTTATATCTGATCCTCCTAGATTTGGCGCACGACTGCTTACTGATGTGTGAGTCCTGTTCTGCCTTGTTCTCGATTGTCACATTTGTTGTATGCAAATTTTGAAATGAAACTGCGGGAGAAAATGTAAGGAAGACGCGTTTGCGGCAAGAAATAACGGGACGGATCATTTCAAGGAGTTTCACCTGAGTGGTGCAATGCATGGTTAATAATAAAAAAGCGTATTGATTTGTATGGTTGACTGACGTCCAAAAATAGTGTAGCGCCCCCCCCCCCCAACAGGAAATGGGGCATTCACGCTCTCAGACACACCCAAGTCAATACAATACAATAGTTTTTTATTTGCCCCCCTGTCGTACTGCCACAAAGATGTTGATCATCAACATTTTAGCCTAATTAGTATAAGAAACCATTTATTTAATGCCAAAAACAGAAGAACCTTTTCCAAGTGGCGTTCTGTATTTGTTTTTAATAGAATGGAATGATTCTGAAGTATATGGAACTGGTAGCAAACGGTTGGTCTTCTATCTGTTTCCACTACATCTGTGTTGAACACAATTTGTATATGCGCACGCATTCATAGATATTAAAACTGTTATAGCAAATCTAGTTAACGAGGAAATTCTTGTAATAAATTGCAGGGAGGAAAGGTAGAAGAAATATCAAGCATGGAGAGGCTGACTTCTAACCGCTGCTCCTCCGCTCATTACCCATCAGCACTTTCAGCACAGCGTGGCTGCCTGAGCGCTGGGCATTTCAGGCCGTGACCCGAGGCCACAGAAATGATGTCGCAGATATTACATCTACCTAGGCTGTTTATTACAAGCTCTGTAGTTCAAATTAAGTCAAAATGAAGGAAACCTCTAGGTTTACATAATTATGGGCTTACAATCAGTTTGGTTTTCTAATTAGAATATCAAGTCACATATTGTGCTAATTACATTTGAGGGCTTGAGCGAACCATGTGATGTCAACACAAGTGAAAAGCTCTTGTAGTGGTAATTCAATCAGGCAACATAAATTAACATATTTACATTTGTTAATTTAGCACTTGCTTTTATCCAAAGTGACTTGCATTTCACATACATGTTACAGCGATAGTCCTTTTCTGGATTTAACCCTTGCCCGGGTGGAGTAGTGAGCACCCACTTGCAGTACCCAGGGAACTAGAATTTGAGTGTCCTGTTTAAGGACACACCTGGTAGCTGGACTGGGATTCAAACTGGGAGATTTCCACATCCCAGCAGTCTGATCTTCTACCCATTTAGCCACCAGGCACCTTAGCTGCTAAGGACCGCAAACAAGTCTTTTTTATAACCTAATTTTGATTTTTTATGCACTGCATTGAAAAACTGAAAAGGGAAAGCTGCATGTCAGAAGTTAAACTCATCACACAAAATAAATCTGTGATTAAAGCTTGCTAAAGGTAGCCATGATGCCAAGAGGAAAAACATCACTGTCTGTAATGCAAAACTGCTGAATTAGTGGGGAAGTCAGACTC
Source organism: Chitala chitala (assembly GCA_025773905.1). Taxonomy (NCBI): domain Eukaryota; kingdom Metazoa; phylum Chordata; class Actinopteri; order Osteoglossiformes; family Notopteridae; genus Chitala; species Chitala chitala. The sequence goes on along the minus strand of JABJVR010005691.1, from coordinate 7,624 downwards.
CGATGATTTCAAATACTTTATTTTAGACGTGAAAGAACCAAATAAGCATAAAATGCAAGCTAAATTAAAACTAAGATTAGAATAAATAATGAAATTTTTACAGGAATGTCAGTAAAATAAGGCTACTGTTTCCACTTGAGTAAAAAACAAACAGTACACTACTAGGTACATTAAAGCAAGGGCAAGATAATCAGTTTTATAAGTGATGCAATTTCAAATACTTCAAGACTTGTATTTTCACAATACAAGAGAATTACTCTATAAGAATTACTGTATGTTCATAGAGTTAGCAAATCAAGTTTTAGTGGCCAAAACTCTAGTATAAAACATACTAAAGTTACATTTAATGCAGTTAAATGTGTCATTAAAAATGCAAGTGTAAAAAAAAAATCAAACTGGCAAGCAAATTATGAAAAAACAGGAGTAATAAACCAGCTTAATGTCTTAACCAGATTGCCTTTAAAACCCACTGTGTTTACCCAATATGGGTACAGATGGTTTTTCTATACATCTTACATATTCCAAGTACATAATACATAAGCACGAAAACACACACACACACACACACACACACACACAGAGACAATGTTTACAATTTTTTTTTCCACACAACATTTGAAGTTTCATAACAACAAAAAACAGGTGTGCAGATAACTTATAGGGGCTGAAATGTGATCAGCCATCTGTCTTTAGAGTTCATAGTTTCAATTAAGAAAGACTGACTGAGGGTGATGCCTAGCAGATCAGAGCTCAACACATACAGAGGAGTCACATTACACTGAACACACCAGTACACCACTGACTCTGCAAGAATAACAGGCAAACATGCAGCTGCTAAATGTGTATTACCTGTAAACACACTATAACAGAGCAACTGTTTCCCTTAACATAAGTTCCAAAACCTGACTTACTTTGTAAACTTAAAACTACTGATATCTCATTTTAGCAGGATACCTTCATGTAACTGGATTCTGCAGAACGTAACCGATAGCAAAAGTGTCAATTTGACCTCATTAAATTAGTAATGCATATAATCAAGTTAATGGAAGCACCAAAACATACACGTCAAGTGGAAAAGTTATTGTTTTACATTAGCATTAACAAATGAAAGGATATTTAGCCTGTAAAATTTATGGTACAATATTTAGATCTCTAAAAAGTTGAAAAATTTAAATTTGTAAGCTGTCTTTATACAACTTTGCTGTTGAGAATGGAGCTAAAAGCCAGTAGAACCATATAAAAAGCACTGAATACAAGTGATAGATTTTCCTGCTCAAACTGTTTCTTCGTCATCTTTGCCAAAACAGCTTCTTTATGACTGATATAGAGTTTTATAATCAAATCACTAACCTTTCATTAATCTACAAAACACTAACAATAAAATACTTGATTTTAAATAATGCACACATAAAATCAATTTGTGACCTATAAACGTTTCTCAAACTAGACAATAAAACTTGGTTGATTCCTAATTTGATTAATAGATTAATTTGCCTAGGTGGTACATACCCAACAATAAAATAGAGAAACTGATTTTTTTTTTGCCTTCTGACCAAAGCCATTACAACTTCACAGACACCAATTTCAATGCCTAAGTTTTAATACCAAATTTGTGAACACAGTAACGATGCAATTATTAAATATCAGTGCACTACGTTGCATAGAAATAACCAGCAGGTAGGAGCGCAGTGAGCCAAAACTGAAGAGTTTTAATTAACAGTGGGATGATGTCATACTAAGGCAATGTCAAAGTGTTTGACATGCATTAACATGACTGCTATTTGTGTTAAGTACCACATCATATCCCTGTATCACAGTGTTGTCCAGACAGGTAGCAGTCAAGTGTGGACTTCATGTTATCGCACTGTTGGCATGTTGCCTGACAAGTCCATTCCTCACCAACCTCTTTTCATGGGCAGGGTTTTAACTGTGCACTAAGAGAAAGCACTATTTAAAAAATCTAATCTGTGCAGGTCCCTGAACCCAGTTTCAGATGGGAGAGGGAACAGATGTGCTGTTCCTCCCCTTTACCCACATAGGCTAACAGGATTGGGGGGGGGGGCAGTGCTGCTCTTGTGCTGCTCTCAGGCCTCCGTGTTCCCGTCGCCATTCTCATGTGGCTGAAGATGCTCCTTGTCATGGCTGTCTTCCTGGGGGGGTCGTACACGATTGAAGAAGCCAAACTGGAGGGTGATGATGGTAGAAGGAAGGTGTGGTGAGGATAACGAATCAGATCGGCTCAAGGGCAATATCTCCTGCCATCTTTCTGTTTACCCGTTTTCACTTACCTTGTGCATGACAAAGATCAACAAAGCCAAGAGCAGCAGGCCTGCCAACACAGCTAGGGTAATGACCCAACCTGGGACAGGGTGCTTGTAGTCTGTTTTTACCCAGATCACTGCTGTATTGACCTGAAAACCAAGCAAAGGCTCAGTCTCCTCACACATGTAATTCCAGCCTGCTCAACTGAGTCTCAGAGCAGAAACTCTTACCACTGTAGAGTTTGACGGAAACTCTCTCTCCGTTATTTTATACGGCATCTCTATGACGCTGAAGGACCCTGTGGACCTCACAACATAGGACCGGTTCTGGTTCTCAGTCTAGGGAATGGACAACCATTTCTTCAGTACGTTACTGTGTCACCAACATACAAGAGCCATGGTGGACTGGCCTCACCTTGAGGAATGTAGCCACGCCCAGCCGAGAGCGAACAAACAGGATGGCTCCTTTGCCTCTCTCCAAACGGCCCACCTGGCACTTGATCTTCAGACACTGTGCTTTAATACAGTCCTAAACACAAAAAACACACAGAAAAGGTTATTAAACTCACCTATTACTGAACGTTTTGCCAGCCGGTGAGTAATGCTGTTGATGTGCAGAGCATATTATGGGCTGGCAGAGCATCAGTACCAGAGTGTCCACATCTCCCTCCATTTTCTTCCTCTCGAGATCTCTTTTGTTTACATGGATATGACCCCTGTCATCACTTCTGCCTCTGGTGACCGCTGTGATGTTCTTCTCTGGCAGGGTGGGATTCTGGGAAATAGCGGCAAATATCAGCAAGAGCCAGTGTTGGGGCTGAAAATGCCGAAGGCTACGTAAAGTAGCTCAGAGGGTGCTGCGTAGGGCACATACAGAGACGTTGAGTGGGTTGATCTCCATGTCTGTGCTGCAGTTCATGGGCCCGTCCACCTCGTATGAGGTGATGTAGAGTAGGGCATCGCCACTGAAATTGTAGGGGCAGTTGATCTCCACCATTGCCTTGCTGATGGTACTTGGTCCATTGTTACGAACCTGAGGAAAACAGACAAGCATGTCATCCTGGCGAATGATCTAAACTCCCAGCAAAGTGGAAAAAGACTTCAGAGCTCAGGAGACCTCGTAGATATGCTGAACAAGGGGTCCAATGTCATCCTCTGTCACTGGGGGGGTTTTAGGGTGCCAGTTAGAGATGGGCAAGAAGACCTGGTCTGGAGCTGAAATGCTGGAAGAAGGACAGAAGGTTCACCTCCAGCTGAAGTCTGAAGTTGTGACATGTGATGTGGAAGAGTGGGGGGGGGGTCACACGGTTTAATCAGCAGAGCTGATTTAAATTAGTAAATATTTTATACATACCCCCGTATTTCCACTCTGGCTAGAACTGTGAGCTTTGTGACAATGGACACCAATTTGCTGGTATTGTTGAACTGGTTTGAACTACAGGACAAAAGATGGGAAAAGATGTTCAAGGATGGAAAAAAAACCGCTTTCGTATTAAACATGATGCTGTATCACAATTCAAACTCAAGGTGGTGCTGTTGTTTAAAAATTGACATGAAACGTTTTGATTGTTCTTACAAACTGAATACAAACTTTGAAGCTGCTTTTTACTTCTGCGTAGTACTGCATCGCTTTTCAAAACCTCTACACTCAGTTCTTCTACCTGACTACTTCCTGTAAACGAGGCTGCTGTGGCAGTGAAACTATTTGATCCTTGCACTAGACTAGACATTTTTAATGCAGAATTTCAAAAACTGAAGCTTTGTTTTCAGAGGTCTGTGATATGAGGAAGCATTAATAGTCCAAGCATATACAACACTGAATAAATTATCTCATAGCTTTGTACTAATGAGTATCAAATGATAATCTTATGAACTCCTGTGCTATAAAGCACAGCAGAGGCAGGTGACATCACTGTTTCTTACAGGCCTGACTTTGCTGATGCTGTTTCCCATCAAGCTCTGTGATTCCACCCCCCCCCCCATCCAAAACAAACATGCACCTCTGGATGTGCAGGTCAAACTTGACAGCGGTATCTTGCTCAGACAGCTGGTGAACGCTGAACCGCAGTCCTGCCACCAGCTACACGCCAGGCGTAGGAGGAATGAGGGAGGAGGTGCAACAGAATTAGAACAGACTCACAGCAAGTTAAAACACAATCAGTCACACAGAACAGACTCACGGCAAGTTAAAACACAGTCAGTCACACAGAACAGACTCACGGCAAGTTAAAACACAGGAAGTACATGCTGTTACTGGCCCACGCTGAGTCCCTCCCCGACACAGTTTATTCTCTTTCTGTAACTGATACTAACGAACTGTGAGAGCCTGTCTCCCTGGATGCACACAGTGAAAAACAGTGTGACTCACTTTAGTTCCTGCCTTCATCGGGTTCCCCAGGTCACACACCACCACCCTGGTCTGATTCTCCCTCTTGTAGGCACAGGACAGTCTGGAGAGGCTCTGGGATTTCAGGGACAAGAAAACGGAAGGGAGGATCAGAGGAAGGGAGCAGAAGAAGGACGAAGGGTGGAATGATGTTGACTGCCATCAAAAAGTCACTTCAGAGAATCAGAGACTGTCATGACACAGACGTTCCTTGTGGTGAAGAGCTCTGATTGCTCACTGCCTGATTTAAACAGTTGCAATATGACTAAAGTCCTGCTGCACAGACACTGAGACAGCCTGCTGTGCAGTGAGCATCCCTCCCACCATCAGGGGCAGGACCTGATTGTAGCACCGTGGCTCGCACCTGGCTGTTGCGGACCACGCCGATGAAATCGGCCTGCGGGGGCATGGTGATGTACAGCTCGGCCTCGTAGGCCCCCTCTCCGTCGTTTCCCGCCGTCACCTCTAGCGTCAGCGGGTTGTCGTCACCGATGTAGATCTGCTCCTGATCGCTGGGCCATGGAATTGATGGAACATGTTGAGGTTGCAGGCTGGTGCAGTACTGCAGACACCATGGGGGGTGTGTGTGTGTGTGTGTTGGTGTTGGAGGGAATCTCTCTGCTCACCTCACCACTGACAGCTTCAGGTCAGGCTTGCAGATGTTGTCCTCCCCACAGTCCAGTAGAATATGTGCCTGGACCATCACCGTAAACAATATTCATAGCATCAACCTCACAAAGATGGCCTCAGCTGCATAATGTTCACTGCTACAAAATAAATACATTTTAGCACCTTTTTAAGAACCAGAGAGAAGACAATACCTGGGGGGGGGGCGCTTTCTGCTGCATGTGTCATTAATTTATATTTGTTTGCAGTGGCCTCTCTGTGGCCGGGGAGGCAGGTCAGCATACAGACCTAACTTAGGCTTATCTTAACCACAGCCAGCAAACCCCACCTCATCAGAGCACTGCTGGGAAGACCTGGAGAAGTGCCACTTCCAACACACTGATGTAAACTAGATGCCTTCTGGATTCCGGTAAAACACTGCAAGTATCCTAATGAATCAGTCTCGCTCTGCATGCTACGCTGCACTGCCAGTACAAGGCTGCCCAGAAACCCCTGTTTAAGGTTCTTCAGCTGGGCTGTTGACTGTCTTCTGTACCTTTAGTTGCTCTTATAAAATTAGCTGCCCACCCCACCTGTTGACCATAAAATGCGGTGATTCATGTGGGAATTTGGAACCTTCCGTCCCAGAGAAACACACATCTGGAACTGGATCAGGTACTGAAATTGTTCTTTGGCCAACACATAACCTGGACAATCCAGTCTGTGAAAAGCAAAGCAAACAGGTGGCACCACACCTGCTTGGACACGTTGGCAGGGGTGGACTGGTCCAGTATGGGCTGCAAACCCGACCCGTCGGCAGAGGTCTTCTGGTCTAAGCTGTAGCCCATGAAGACAGTGATGGGTGTGATCTTATCCCTGAATTCTGAGTCATCCTGCAGGGATGGGCCAAATATTGCTTAGAGAAGCCCAGAATGGGGGGGGGTGTCCATATGGCTTCACTGGTGAAAGCCGAGGCCTTTGAGTCAAGCGAAGCATCATGGTTACAGAGAATATGGATTGAATTACAGTGAGCAGCCTCAAATCCCAGACTCAGTCTGTCTCATCACAACAACCAAGTAACTAATTGACTGTGTGCTAAGCCTGTAATATTTCACAATGTAAGTAATACTGTTTTTAATCTAATATGATGAGGGTATTTTTGGGGGATGCTCACAATCAGGAAGGCTAGCAGCTCCTCACAGGCCGGACCCTTGCCGTTGGTGACAGTCATGTTCTTGGGGTACTGATGGGCCTTGCTGTGCAAGAACAGCACCCGCTTCACCACGCCCTTGTGCTTCAGTCTGTCCAGAATAAGCTCCACCTGGAAGCCTAGAGAATATGTGCAGACACACACACACACACACAGCGCTTTAATTTCGAGCATCCAATCCAACTTGTTCATGCTGTCTTTCTACAAGCATGACTGTGAGAGAACAAAAAGGCTCCCATGATATATTCAACACACACATGGACTACACTGCAGACACAGTAGGTGTTAAGATGGATTGAGGCAGAGACATACAGTCACTGCGGTGAAGTAGCTATTAGCTGCCTTTGTGGTCTCTGCAGAATAGCCTGTTCCTGGTAGCTATTACACAGAGTGCCAGACAAAATCTGGACACTCAGACATCTTTCTCTAACAGTGTGCTTACAAATGGCCCAGGCACAAGCGTGCACACACACACACACACACACACACACACACACACACACACACAAACCAGCTGTGACAGACACTGCTACACATACAACAAACTGCCCATTACTCTCTATGACATCAGTATAAATTAAATCCAATGACAAGGATTAGGGTGGAGTGTTGAAATTCATTAGGCCTTACTCAGTGTTTTGGGGGCTCCAAGTCCGTAGGCCTGAAGACAGTACTTCACCGTAAAGCTGGAAGAAGAGGGCATTTACAGTCCATATCCAAACAGAAAGGTAAAGAACGCTACAAAAACATGTTTACATTTTAAGACCCAAGTTATTCCCTCCAAAAGGCCCAAACAAATAAGTAAATGCCAACGATGGCCCTGTACATGCAACCCCTTCAGAGTGACTCTTCCTTGTAATGAGCGAGTGCTCTGGGTTTTTACTCCGGCTGTAACTCGCCCCTCCATGGTGCAGCTGAATTCTCCTTAGTTCATTTAAGAGCACTTCATATTGAGCATAACTATTTTGGGAAAAGTGCCTCTTAGTATCTTATTCCTAAAATAGTTTAGTATATGACAGGGGTGGGCAATCATGGTCCTGGGGGGCCGCAGTGGGTGCAGGTTTTTGTTTCAGCCAATTTCTGATTTTAATTGAATCTTAATGTCAATTAAACATTATTAACTTTTTTGTATCATTATTGGGTCAATCCAGAAAATCTCAC
>JABJVR010005690.1:0-13263 GCA_025773905.1 Chitala chitala | reverse complement strand
TATGCACACAAACACACGATATGTCTATATTTATATGTGTGTGTGTGTGTGTGTGTGTGTAAACATTGAGGATTGGAGTAAGACCTGGTGACCTACCTTGTAAAATGCTCCCTGAGAGAAGTTTATGGAAAGGTCCTCAGTGGTGTGTCGGTCATGACTGAACAGATATCATTCATCATGCTGGACTGTCTTTGTATGTATATAACATTATATGAACTACTACTACTCACTTTTATTACTTACTTCTCCACTAGTCTGACAAAATTGAGAAACAATTCTGTTGTTTTTATATAATGTTTATTTTAATTTTTTTAAATACTGCGACAACATAAAAAGATACAAAAGCGAAATGTATTTCGCTAACAAAACTATTTTAAGACCCAACAAAATAATAAAGTAATAAAGAAGTACTGGTTCTTTGGGTTTGAACATTCTAAATGAATAAACCGACTTGCTGTAATAAAAAAAAATAAAATGACCTCTCCTTCCTACCTCCCAACGTGTTTCTTGGGGAGACGTAGGTCTTCGTATGTTTTCCCCAATACACTAATATTTCATGCTAATGTATCAATTCAATACAAGCTTTTAACGTTGTTTCATGTTGTCAGATCAAAAACTTTCAAAAACACCACAAGCAATTTAAGTCTTGTAATGTGTTAACATATATTTACTGGCTACTTCTAACAATTAACGCACAAACTCATTAACAACCGCTCTGAACTTTTAGCCATTAAATTAGAAATAATAAATTACCCCTTTGGGCGGAGTTATTGCACAGAGGCGGAGCGGTATTCTCTCTCTGAGTAGCATCGCAGGATGGAATAATGAATGACTTCGATTTCCCAGAGAGTGATATCGTGTGTATCCTGAAATAAAACTGCCTCAGTTAGTTGCGTTAGTTTTATAGCACGGCATTCGAATCAAAGATATAAAATTTTGTATTCAATGGGCAGGACGCTTCGAGGGTTCAACAAAGACATTCCAGCACGGACCATTTGTGCAGTAACTGGGACGACCTCTTTGTGAAGAAGGTATGTGATGAAAGGGTGAAAATGCATCTTGTCCTCTCTTCAGTGATCAACCAGTTCCAACCCACCAGCATAGAAGTGACGTTTTGCACTTAATTAATACATTTATATGATTCTTCCTTGCAGATTTCCATTATTAGAAGCAGCAGTTGTCACAACAATGATGTCAAGTAGCCGTTATTTTAAAATGTGAATAAAGCGGTAAACGTGGCTGAGGGATTGTGTCATTACGCCACCAGCTTTTCTGTTGTCAAGTTCTTCCAGCTGTTGACACTTCCCGACAAAACACATCAAGTGTTATAAATTCGAAAAATAACATTAATAAGCGTTGAGCTCCTTATTTAAACCAGAACTTAAGTTCAAGTTACTTTTTGAGTCATTGTAAGTATGTACAAACTTCTTAAACTTTTCTCTGTCATAACGAATAGTGTTTATGAAACTGACCGGTTTTAATTCGTTTGAGAAAATGTTACAAATGACAAAAAATGTATTTTGTCAACTTGAAAATGTCCTCTTGTATTCTAAATTTGGGGAAAAAAGCTTAATTAATATTTTATACGTTGTGCATAAATGAACAATGAGCAAATGTATAGTAACAACAAAATGCTACATGTATATGTAATTTTTTTAAATTAGTACTTCTGAAAAATGCATATCTAGATGGAGCTCTGTCTGCAGAAAACTAATTCACTCGTCACTCTTCTCGGGAGAACGTTTGTCAAAGCGCAAGATTTGTGGAAAGGCGGTTTTATGTGTGCCATAGAAAATGCATTTAAAAAATTCAAGATTTAGTGCGTTATTTCCATTTAATACACAGGTTTCCTTTTAAATACAGTATGATTTAGCTGTTGTCATACTCTACGCACTCCTTAGAGACAGCGTTAGAGACCAGTCAGCCAAACATACCAGTGACCAGCCAAGCAAAATAACGCACCATGCAGACGTTCTGTTCACATTCACTTTTTCGTGCCAGTCTTTTAAAAACGCAGGAAGACAATGGCCATCTTAAGCGGCTTGGGGCCATATATTTCTATGAAGTACAAGTGTTTGCGTTTCCGCCACACATGGTGGAGTTTGACTGAAAAGGCCATGCTATTCGCAAGCAAGATGTGAGAAATTCTTGAAAAGGTTAATAATTATCTGTCTAGTGCAGGGTTTCCCTAAGAGCAAACCTTTCACAGTTATGCAAACTCATCCACCTGCCAGTTCACCTGTAGGACAGTTACAGTACCTTTTGGAATAACCATAGAGTACAGATAGGCTGATAAACATATTTATTTCAGTTACATCAGTAGCAGAATATTTTTACTCTTTCTTTATGTAAATCTTAGTGTTCACTTTTAAAATATTCTACCAATTGGACTACATATTCATTTCTGTCTCTGTTCAATGTTCATATTTGCTGAACAGCTGTTACACACATTTGTGTTGTTAGCAATACAACACAAGTGAAGTAGCTAACCAGCAGGGTAATGATGGATTTATTTTGAATGATCTTCATTGACTGGACATAACAGAAGTATAGCATCCATCCATCCATCCATCCATCCATTACCCAACCAATTATTTTGTTCAGGGTTGAAACATACCAAATATTAAATTTCATTTAGCTCAACAACGTAGGAGACTGAGTAAAATCTATTGTGTTTTCTATCAACCTTTGTGGAAGAAACTGTATAGTTTCCATTTCTGTTCAATATAATACCAAAGAAATGTAATCAAAATGCTGTTTAAAGATCCTGTATTGGAACTGATCTTATGATAATGTCAGAGTAATTAAAAAATTTTGAAACAGGTAGAATGTATTTGAGCATATCTATAGCTTCCTTCCTGACATATCCTCTGTCAACATGTGAAAGTTTGCCTGTGGTAGCCTGTATGCATACAGTACCATGAAGAAAAATGAAACTACCAGTATATGGTATGGATTTCATTGTGTTAATAAAAAAGGCAACACCAACAGTTTCATGTGAATAGGCTGTGACAGGCTTTAAATAGAGAGCCAAAGCAAGGATTTGCTGCTTCTTCTCTTTAGCTGACACATGAATCAAGCCTTTTGTCCTATAGTCAATGGTAATTCAGAGCCACTTTTAGCAGTAAAGTCTGACACACTAAGCACGCATAATTTTAAAATATAACAAATCTTATATAGTTGTGTTCTTGTACAGCTTCTTTCAGGAGTGGAGGTAACACTGTAACAACAATGCAACAGCAGAATTCTGCAAATCTAAAAACAGACCCCTGCTGTGAATTTCTCTACTTTTGTTTTTGTTTTTATGTTTTTAAATACACTGCATGTGACAGGTCACACGACATTCTGAGCCAGCGCAAGAGATTAAAATGTTACTTTTTGTATCTCTAGAAAGAATTTCGGTGTATTTCCATGCTGAACATCATAATCAAGTTGGTCACTCATTTGTAGCTGTGAAATTTGTGTTGGTGTCAGTCCAAGGTTGGTGCTCATGGGGATGCCAGGAGAAGACTGTTTGTGCCTTTTGAACATTCTCATCATCCTTTGGCAATATGATAACTTTGTCACGTAGGGGAATATTAAAAGTTAACTGCAAACACCGAAGACTTTATACATTACCCATCACTTGTCATGTTTTTGGTATTCGTTAACTTTGGGCAGCGTGGTTGAAGGTAATGAAGATTCAGCAGCCCTCTGTAAGCACCAACCAGCCACATGGAGGGGACACCATGTCCCCTCAAGTCTTGCTGGTGTTAAAGGCATAGGAAAACAAACAGAGAATGACAAGCCTGAGGGTTAGAGAGGGTCCTGTGTCAGAACCAGGGAGCGTGGATTAGTGTTGATGTTCACGTCCGGCTAGGAAAGGGATGCTTATGGGTCTGGCTGGGCTTCCTTTAGTGCTTTTTTCCCCTGCTTTTTTCTTGCACATCTGGCACTTTGAGAGGATTCACAATGGAAGCAGGAAAAAGCTGGAGAGGGTAACAGGATTGTTTTAGGAGCAGATCGGAACTGTTGGGGGAAGGGCTGGAAATGGGGAAAGCGGACTTCGGACTCCTGCAAGGGAAAATTGACTTTTTTTGTAGTCCTTTTTTTAATTGCATGATGTAATTTTTGAACAGATGTCTAATTTGTTCAGGGAGATTTTTTTGCCCAAACAGACAGAACTGATGACTATAATCCCAACAATGCTTTCATTTCATGGAAGGTGCTAGGGACTAAATTTCATTTTAATGTAACTAAGCATTGCAAAGTGTTTATATAATGTGTGTATGTGTGTGTAGTATAAAAGGCAGTGAAAGTTGCATTGATTTTTATGTGTTTGTAGCATGTATTATTTTATGAATATGTAAATTGTGTTACATACAGTGGAAGATGACAATGCATTTATTAAGGTAAGCCTAACTTTACAGGTAAAATTGCCATGCTTTTTACTATGATAAAACTGAAGAAAACTGCACTTTCTCATTCAGTTATAAGCAGTACTTCTAAACCAGAGATTGCCCTAGAGTGTCAGACTGCTGTACCTCAGTGCAGCATTATTGGAACTTTGTGAAGAACATTATTTCATCTTTATGTACAGCCAGAAGGCTGAAATGTATTACAATTTTAGAGTAGCATAAGATTAGAGAGAAGCACAAACATGCTTAAATAGGCTCTTATTTCTGATGAGATGTGCAATATACATGGCACATCTTATTGTACATTTACAGTGTAGTGGATGAACCATAAACCATAATATATAGGTTTATGTAAAGCCATTATTTTGCACCCAAGGACAGCGCTAAACACATTATCATGGACAGAGTGTGTTGTCCTGGTGTGACAGGCAGTGGCAAATTCACACCATGTGGGTTTACCCTCAGGCAAGCAGAGTTAATGTACTTTACAGAACAGTCAACAGGGAGCTCCTGTTTCACATGGGAGACTGATCTGGGCTCTTCTCTGTGGTAGACAGAGGGCTGTCATCATCCTCTTTAAAATCCTCCAGGGAATTGAGTGAGCCAATGCGTGAGCCAAAGCATAGCTTAAGGTGCAATGCTGTTGATAGTGCTGTTCATAGACAGGCTTATTCAGAGAGCAGGAGGGAGGGAGGGAGAGAGAACACAAGTGACCTTTCTGATTTCACTTCCAGTAATAGACACTAGATCTAATCATACCCAGTTTTGTTTGTTCCCTGAAGCATGGGCTCAGTGACCAAGAGTTGAGACACATTTTTTGGTCAAATTTCATGTTTGGGTTTTCTGTGAGCGTGGACATGTCTTTAAGATGCTCTTGGGACTGAAATCGAGTCGTTCCGTGGACGTGGAAGGACTTCCCTGTAGAACAAGAATGGCCATGACATTTTTTATCCAGTCTTCATCTGAATTGTAGGTTCTTGTTCTGAGAACATCAGCAGCTCCACAGGAAGCATAGAACAACCTAATGAAATCTGGGTGAACATGCTCATCTGTTCATTCAACGGTCTTAGGACCTCTAACCTCTAGAGAGAGCTGCAAATTTTGACTATAGGATAGATTCTTTGATTTACTAAAGTCTTTTCAAGTTCTCGTTCATACACTTGGATTATGAAAGCACACTGAATTTGTTCTTTATAACCATTTCGAAAGAGTCAAGTCCTTCATTTACTTCTTTAAAAAATGTGCATTTCAGAATTCTTCTTGATCACTGTTTGAGATAAAATCAGACCATGTTTGTGTGCCTACACAGATAATACAATGACATTTTTGGGAATGCATGAATGGTCTTTCTCCAGTCCTGTCAGTGTTTTCAACATTTTCTTTTACCATCCTCTTATTTATTCTGACAGAACTGCTCTGTGTGTGTGTGTGTGTCATGAAGGGAGAAAAAAAGAACTTTGTTTTTATGAGGCTGCATGGCAGGAGGGTTACACTGGGTCTATGTTCTCCATTTGCTATTATGGTGGCTGTAGAGTTGTTGGTATGTCTGGCACAGGCCTGCCTATGTTTTGCTGTTGCAGAAAGTGCTGCGGGTGCAGAGGTGGGCCGTAGGGTGAAGGTGAGCAGCAGGTGGGTAACACTCGGCCTTGTGATTATGGAGGAGCATTGCAGAGGAGATTGTGTAACGATATGCTTGTTTCTGTAGCGATGAGGACCGCTTCTGTGGTGTTTTATAGCCAGCAAGTGGACAAATCCCATCCTGTGGGAGGATGTGGAGACTGATTTCTGCTCTGACTTACTTTCACTGTCCATGACCTGGGTCAGCACTCTGTGCTTTCTCTCAGTGTCTCTCAAATATGTGTTTCTATTGAAGGAACCGTGCTGACATTTATATTGTGTGTTTGTGGAGATGCCTTGATAGGCACTGCTGCTTTGCACAGAGGTGATACCACCACAAGTGTTTGCACTCCTTCCATACCTGCAGTATTTTGGCTTTATTTGTGCTCTACCACACCTGCAGTACTGTGGGTTTGTCTGTGTTTTTCACAGTTGCAGGGTTATAGTTTTCTCTGTGCTCTGCCACACCTGCAGTGTTGTGAGTTTGACCTCCCACAGCACCTACAGTTCAATGAACATCTGTAAGCTGCCATTAATGTGTCAGATTTCTGTTTACTGGGCTGGTACACCATCCAGAGTGTAACCTGCATTAAAAACCTTTATTGTCTTCATTAGATACTCCAGGAACCTGAACTTGATCAGCTTAAGGCCTTAAACCATTTATTCATACGTGTGATATATACAATGAACACATTTGAAATGGGCGTTATTCCAAGGTAAACTTCCAGTGACACCAAGCCAACATTATACTTGCTGGATAAGCAGTTAGATAAAGCAAATGGTGGGCATGTTATGTAATTAATTGACAGATTCTTGACTGTTAGACTACAGTTTTAGCTGTTCATACAGCTGACTTTTTTATAGCACCATTAGAGGTTGTTTAGTTGAAAACACTTGGGCTTGTCCTGGACTTGCACTGACATCATTCATATTACACATCTGCGTCCTTTAGAGCCAATTTAGCAACTGTCCCATAATGCAAGTCTGCACTTGGAATGTAGAATTATGTAATTAGCTCTATTCAGTCTTGTTTCAGCTTCCTTCTCCTGGAATGGTATTTTACCCCCACCCCACCTCACAATTGCCTGCTTCTCTGTGTCATCTTACCTCTGCCATCCATGGCAAGTATCCTGTAAATAGTCATTCTGTTTAAAATCAAAGGACTATAAACCAACAGAAGTGCGTGGCAGATAAATCGTGCACTGAATCTGTCACCTGTCAGAGGGAAGAATGCGCCGTTTTGCTGCTTCAGCAGAAACAAGCGTATCCTGGCGCTTCTCCTGCCTCTAACCCAGGGGTATCAAAGCGTGGTTCTGGTGGGTTGCAGTCGGTGCACGTTTTCAGTGAAGCCAATTTTTGCCATTAATTGATTCTTAATGTCAAATAACCCTTATTGACTTTTTGTATCTCAGGCAAGCTTAATTAATTTTTAATAAGACTTTTAAAAGCATGACAAAGATTAACTAATGTTGCTAATTAAAGTTTTTAAAAGTTATGGTATATCTTTAATCTTTAAATCCATTTCTTGTTAATGATTACTTAAGTCACTGCTCCTGATTAAGCATTCTTTGTCACAGGCACCTGCTTCTGCCGTTCATTAATTATTGCAATTTCAATACAATTAATAATTACAGGTTTGATTTAAACACAATGCTAAATTATCCAGACATTTTCTGTTCAGATTCTGCAGTTAGAGCGACTTTGTACTGTGGTATTTATATTTTTGTTACAGATCTTAAGGGCACAAGAACATAATTTATAACTTTCTTCTTTATAACCTTATCTTTCTCTCAGTTTTTTAAGACAACTAAGTGCAGACAGATGGAAATGATCAGAAAAAATTGAGAGGCGAAGATGCATTGGTCATTTATTTAAGATAACGGTCAAAGTAAAATGAACAATGGTTGGGAGACCAGCCAGAGTGGCCCTCCAGGACTGTACTTTGACATCCCTGTGCTTTGACATCCCTGTTCTAAGCTGTAGCTATGGCCTGTCAAATGTAAGCCACTCTTATTAAACATGAACTAGACTTTGTAAAATATAAAGCAATGTGCAGCCTATAAAATAATGCACACATGCTTCTTATTATTAACTATATTTAGTATTTATTTACTATTTACTGTTGGACAAATTTATCTGTTCATTGTACAGTTCAGTAAATAGATGCCAAAAGTAATTTTGCCAGCCTACTAGTGCTGAATCCTGTAAAATGGAATGAGAAAAATTAACTTATATTTTTTCTTACCAATTTTCTCTTTTCAAATAAATTGGAGTTGTTTGGGATTCACATTTTGATTGGTTTCTCTTAGAATTTAAGACAACTTATAATTTTCTGTAGAAAAAACTGTGACATGACATTTTATTTAGATAAATGGAAAGGTCTCAGAAAATGATATATTGCGTATGGGGGAGTTCTAGGTGAGTGATTATCCTGACAGAGACAGGGGGCCCAATACTCCACAGGGGGCCCTTGAACATATAAACATGTAAAAAAACATATAAAAGTAGAAATAGAATTCACCTTTTAATAATGAAAATGTAGAAGCGACCTGACCATTATCATGATCAAATGACAAATGTGTGACTTAACGATGCGCCCTCCTCCTACCACAGAATGGATTAATCCAAATGTGACGAATCAGTTGCATTAAAACTGAGAGTAACTAGTAACACTTAAATTTATTACAAAATCATACACTATTTGCAACGTAACATTTGGGGAGTGAGGGTGTTGTACATAGGAGTTTGTCAGGGGTCCAAGGTAACATTTTTTGAGGTGGCCTAGAATTTCTAGTGACACCCCTGATTGCATAGTTTGTGAAAGTAGGCTTTTCAAAGTCTGAAAAAAGCTGCCTTTGCCTTTCCTCTAACATTTTTCCAGCTGAAATACACTCCACTGTTGCATTAATCGACCCCTGTTTGCTTTTCTATATCATTCATTTACTGATTACTCACCTCTCTGGAACTCTGGAAGGTGCTCTAAAGGAACAGGTTGACTGTGAACACCACTGTGATGTTCACATTGCTTTCATTTGAAATGTGTTGTTCATCATATGTGTACAACATCTTTATAATAATGTAGCCAACAGAGGTACTTCTAGGCATTGTAGGCTGATACTTGTCTAAAAAAATTGCCCATAGTGTATGATTGGGTGTGCATGTGATTGTGCCCTGTGTTGGGTTGGCAGCTCATCTGGGATGTCATCTGCCTTGTACCCTAAGGTACCTGGGATAGGCTTCAGGTACCCCTGTGGTCCTTCACAGGGTAAATGGTTTGGAAAATGTATGGATGGAATTATGTTCTTTCACATTTTCTGGACACTGGACACTGGAAGATGATGGTTAAAACAGACAGAAAACACTGCTAATGTTGTCAACATGTGTGGAAGTCATTCTCCGTGTC
This sequence comes from Chitala chitala, assembly GCA_025773905.1. Taxonomy (NCBI): domain Eukaryota; kingdom Metazoa; phylum Chordata; class Actinopteri; order Osteoglossiformes; family Notopteridae; genus Chitala; species Chitala chitala. Next base: position 3,846 of record JABJVR010005690.1, on the reverse strand, counting down.
AGGGCCCAATACGGTAAATTTGTAAACAGTTGATTGGTCCTGGTTGCAGCGTTTTCTCTGACACCGTGGTGATGTCCAAGTGGATCCCCAGGACATGGTCTTAGACCCGTCACCATGACGTTGTTGTGCCACACATAGGCTGTGCTGTCCTAGGGCAGTCACCTGAGGAGACAGCCATGGGCACAATGCCTGCAGAGCAGGCAAACTCACACCACTCTCACACTCACTGAGCTCTCATAAATACCCTAAGAAATGAGGGCATCTGCAGACGCCTGTACTGGTGTCTATTTAATAGTAATATTTTTATTCTCCACTGGTGTTCAGTTTATAATTCGTGGAAACGGGGTGATTGCTGTGTTTTGAAATTTGGGACTCATGTAAAGAGTAGGTTATTGTGTTTCAGGAAAGGGAGACTAGATTGTTTAAGAAATAAATTTTTATCAAAACAAGTCTTTTTTTATTAATGGATTGTCAAATACCAGACATCACAGCTGTGATCAAACATCTATAATGTACTTTGTAATTTATACGTAGGAAGGAAGGTATACCTGTCATTAATGTAAAATACATTTTGCTTGTTTGTAGTTTCTTTTGTCCAAAAGTAAAATGTTTGGTTTTTTTAATGCAAAATTGCATATTCATCAGAACACACAACACATTAATGTGTTTCTGCCAACAGTTCAAGAATCTCCTGTATAAGCAATTTGCATTGTTTAAAATCAACACTGGGGAAGCAAGATTGTGCGGCATTGATTCTAACAGGTCTGCACTGGAAAAAATGTTTCCAAAAAAATATGGATTAAATATTAATTCACATAGACCCATTTAATTCAATTAAGGTTTATGAGTATTTGACTGTGATTAAAACAATAAAATCTGAAAGACACTTCCCTGCATTAATAAAAACATAGCACTCTTATGGTGTGGCATTTTTGCTTTTAACAGCTGGTGTGAGGCTCATCCATTAAGTGTACTCACATAATTCTTTTGGCTTACTGCCTGGTGGCACTAGACAGTATTTAAAGTGACCTCACATTAAAGTCAGTCTGGCAGCTTTAAAAGCTGTACAAAGCCTTGTATTAAAGTGACTTGGGGTCAATTGAGTTTTGGATATAAAAGAAAAAATTTAAAAAGCTCTTCCAGTCACTGCTATTCAAAAGGCTATTTTGTATGTATTTGAAGTGTATGTAAATAAATGGAAATAGTACTGACAGTGATAAAGGCTTTGGAAAAGAGTTTTGCTGAGTGCAGCAGATCAGATTAAAACATGATGTCCTTTATCAGAAAGCATGCTGTAATCAGCTTTTTGATTGGTCAGCATCAGTGTTTATATTCTTAGATTAAAAGTAGAGAGATTTAAAATAACAAATTTTTTATTTCATGTCCATGCTTAAAGGTTAGAAATATGGGCCTGAAAACACACATCAGCATTGTTAAGAAATTTCTATTTTGGTCTCTCTGGTCTACATCCCTCTTCCTGTTTTTAGAACCCTTTTGGCCACATGGGCATTCAAAAGTATACATATATGAAAGTGGTGGCATGGTGGTGGGGTGGTAAGTACTGTTGCCTTGCACCTCCAGGCCTGGAGTTTAATTCCTACCTTGGGTGTGTGGAGTGTGTATATTCTCCTTGCGCTTTGCGGGTTTTCTCTGGATTTTCCGGTTTCCTCCCACAGTCCAAAGACATGCAGGTTAGGTTGACTGGTGTCTCCAAATTGCCTATTGTGTGTTTGTGTGCTGACACCGTGCCCTGCACCCTATGACTCCTGGGATGGACTCCAGGCTTCCTGCAACCCTTAACAGGATGAAGTGGTATAGAAGATGAATTAATGAATATATAAAATTCCCCACTTGCCCCTGTGGGTGGTCTTTTTCTCCTTCAATGTCTGGTCCTCTGCCCGGATCTGCTTGAGGGTCCTGCGCAGTCCCTTAGCTGTTCCTAGGACTGTACTGTTCTGAACAGAGATCTCAGATGTTGTTCCTGGTATCTGATGGAGCCACTCTCCCAGTTTGGGGGTCACAACTCCAAGTGTTCCAGTTACCACGGAGACCACTGTTGCTGTCACTTTCCACATTTTTTGTAGCTCTTCTTTCAGCCCTTGGTATTTCTCGAGCTTCTAATGTTTCTTCTTATTATATATAATAAAATATGAGGAAAAAACCAGACCAACTGTGTCTGAGTAAAGGGAAGAGAGCTGTTTGTTTCCTGTGGTCAGCGCTGTGTCTGGGGGTGTGACATGGTCGGAAGCGTGTCACAGCCTAGCAACCAGTAAGCGTGGTGACAGTGTAAGCCCATTGTCTCAAGGAACTGCTATCCTACATCTCCATCCTCACGCTCCTTGACAGCGGCTGGTGACAGACACCACTGAATGGATGACAGAGAAAGCGGGCCCTTATGTTACGAACTGGCAGGTGTAGATGAAAGCGGTGCTGGGTGCCTGCGGGGCTGACTGACAAATGGGCATTCTCGTTTACTCTGTGAGAGCTCTTCTATGTGTGATGGTCAGGGAAGAGGGAAACGAGATACAATCAATATTCCACGAGTATACTGTGCGTCTCTGAGATCTCCAGTGACTGTTAAAGTGCTGTGACACAAAGACTTCCACCATTTCCACTAGTCTTTCAGAATGCTTAATTTGTAAATGTAAAACTGCATTCAGTCATATGTCTCCATGGAACACAGTCTGTCTCCAGATTAAATGCAAAAACTGATTGTTTGATGTATTTTTTGATTAAGTTGTTAAGGTCAAAGTTTCCCCAGAGTGAAATATGTACAAATCAAGAATTCACATAATAGTCTGCCTCTACATTGTTCTGCATTTTTCAAGGATAGGAGGCAAAGGTAAATTTATGTAAGCCATGACGCTATTTCAGTACTGTACATATGCTGGACCTTGTCACCCCTCAGAACAGATAACAATGTAACAGTAATTGAAAAACGTGCTTGAAAACACTTGTTTTTTCACTTTGTCAGTTAAGTGCAGTGTAAGTATCACTCTTTTCAACTCATAGCATGTTTGAATGTTTCATTTTTACAACTAGTTTTATTTTGCTGTTACCGTGGGGACATGTGGATGTTTTCATTTCACATTGTACTCTTAGAGTATGTGTAAATCTTCATATTTAATTATAATTTTGTATTCCTGGTCATCATAATTGTCAGTGTCAGTAAAAGTTTCAAATTTTATTTCATATTCTGTGCTTTAATAATATTTGACTGAGTTTTGTTTTGCATGCAATACAATAAAAATGCTGCAGGATTATTTAATTCTGCCCAGCAACATTATTTTTGCATGTGAGACCATGAGGTCATAAAAAAATGTTATCCTTGTTTGGGGTTTATGGGTGCTTCACCTTTCCCCCACAGTCAAAAGGTGAGTGCATGTGTGTGTGTATGTGTGGTGTGTGTGTGGTGTGTGTGTGGTGTATGTGTGGTGTGTGTGTATGTGTACTTACCTGATCAGATTTTACTCTGTCTGTCTATAAAATGTCTGGGCAATGAATAAATAAGTACATGTGCATCTAAATTATAATATCAAAAAGTTAATTTTAGTAATTCAGTTCAAAAAGTGAAACTCGTATATTATATAGATTCATTACACAGTGTGATATATTTCAACCGTTTATTTCTTTTAATTTTGATGATTATGGCTTACGGCTAATGAAGACCTAAAATTCACTATCTCAGAAAATTTGAATATTATAAAAAAGTTCAGTGTTGTGGACTGTAGAGCAGTGGAGACGTGTTCTCTGGAGTGATGAATCACGCTTCTCTGTCTGGCAATCTGATGGACGTGTCTGGGTTTGGCGGTTGCCAGGAGAACAGTACTTGCCTGACTGCATTGT
>JABJVR010005689.1:0-13263 GCA_025773905.1 Chitala chitala | reverse complement strand
GCCCCTTTTACAATGAGGTAAAACGAGTCACACAGAAGTCCACCGACTGCCCCTTTTACAATGAGGTAAAAAGGGGTTTATACCTACTGAGACCCCTGTGGTTTTTGCTTACTTCTTTACAGAACTTCATGTTTGAATTCCAGGAGACACAAGAGGTTTTATTTGACAAAGTAATTGAAATTTCAGTAAGTATTTAATATACTCACTTTCATGTTTCATTAGAAAACGTTATTACACATTATGTAAAACACAAAATCGTGTAATTTAAATTGTGTTTTTTTATCACCTAATGAAAGGCCACTTCTTCAAATGTCCAGAGATGATGGTGACCACTTTTTTTTTTGCAGGTTGTTCACAAAAAGACCCTGGGATTTCTTATGACTCGAATTGGAAATTTTAAGATTGACATTAGTACAGTGTACAGCCAGTCAGGTACGTTTTTACCTATTGTAGCATGTTAGCTTTCACATACTTTGTAGGGAAGAGAAACCAACTATCGTACTATGAAGTGACATTATGGAAACATTTTACAGTTTTGTTCACTAAATGTACATGTTTGATTAAAATATATTTTTATAGATGATGGGCTTTGATTAAAGAATATTTATATTGTAATGAACACAGATCATCGGTTCTACCAGAAATGGGCCCCCCTCACTGACCCCAAGGATACAAGGACTGGGGTGAAAGGTTATGTCAAGTGCACTCTGAGCGTGGTGGCTAAAGGAGACTCAATGGGCATGCCCAGCATCCCATCTGTTGGCAGCCAAAATGATGACATTGAAAAGTGAGCTTTTTTTTCTAACTCTCTCAAGGGAGCGGTGGGGTAGCAAGAGAAATTCCTTACATCTGAAGTTCGATCACTAATGACTATGGAAGGTTTCTGTCTCTTTTGAGTGACTCGGATCAAACTAAAGATATGCTACTTCCTAGGGGTCAGGCTTGGAATGGCCACAAATCTTAACCAGCGCAGACTGAACTTCAGTTGCTTATCTAACAGCACTTTCACCACAGGAACCTCCTTCTGCCCAAGAGGATGCCAGTAGAGCGCCCATGGGCCAAGTTCTTAGTGAAGATCTACCAGGCAGAGGGCCTGCCCAGCATGAACGCTGGCTTCCTGGGCAGTTTCTCCAAGATGGTGGGAGATAAGAAAGTGTTCATTGATCCTTACGTGCAGGTCACGTTCGCAGGCCAGCAGGTACAGGAATAACAGTCCTCTGAATAATTGTTTAAGCCAAACACATGACAAACATCCATTCTATGCACACTGTTTGTGTGTGTTCCTTCACGTGACTTGACTAGGCAGACATGTTTCAATCATAACCAGCACTGGTGTTACAGCGTATCAGTAATGGTCTTGTTGACATTGAATATATTTGTATTTTGGTTTTAAAAATAGTCTTTTCTAATGTAGGTGTACTATTAATAAATTAACTCAGCCAGCACAGAGCCGTTTTTATCTAAGGACATGTGTTGATATTTTTTTCCTCTTATTGTGTTAGGTTTGTGTAGACCTGTACATACTTTCTTCCTCTAACACACCTTCACACAGCATTGTTTACCTATTGGGCTGTGGTACTTGCGTTTGCACATCTCATTCTCCTTTTCTGAGAGCCTTTGGCAAACACTAATGTTTAAAGTGGCCCGTTTCCTGGATTGCAACACTCCATTTGACTATATTGCTGTGACATTTACATATATACCTTAGTATTTTAAAGGCAGATTGCTTTTTTACTGTTTTCAACCAGTGTAATTGGAAACTCAAGAATCAACTTTATTCTAACAAAAGCCCATAGTCCAGTGTCACAAAGGATGGTGAGCCATCGAAACAATGTGTACATGTGCACAAGTTATATGGTGTATGGTACTAGTGTTCGAGAAAATAGTTTATTTTTTCCCCATAAAACAAGCTTTGAAAGGGAATGTGCAGTATTACTTCTTCTTCTTCTTCCTCGTTCGGCTGCTCCCTCTAGGGGTTGCCACAGCGGATCTTCCTTTTCCATACCAACCTGTTCTCTGCAGCTTCCTCTCTCACCCCAACCTCTCTCATGTCCTCCCTCACTACATCCATAAACCTCCTCTCTGGCCTTCCTCTTCTCCTCCTGTCTGGCAGCTCCATCCTCAGCATTCTTTTCCCTATATACTCTGTATCCCTCCTCTGCACATGTCCAAACCATCTAAATCTCGCCTTTCTCACTTTGTCTCCGAACCATCTGAATGTGCAGTATTACAATATATTAAAAAGGTAGTTCAGTTAAAGGTAACTATCAGTTTCAGTTGGAACTGCTGACAAACCCTTGCAATCATGACCAGAATTGTAGACCAACAGTCACATGTTAGATAATCACAGCTACAGTGAGTCATGGTTAAACAGCTGCTGTAGTTAATCATGATTTTAGGCACATGATCATCTAAAAACTAGAACACGTAAACTTATTATTTTGGCATAAACATGATTACATATACAATATTTGCTTTCTGTAAGTTATGTAAGAGATATAGAACAAATTTATACAAAAATAGTGTGGACTATTAACTGAAATAAATTTGGTTGTGTATCCTATCTAATGAGCAATATAACATTTTTTTCAGCCTTATACAGAGCAAAACCGTAAGCATTTTAAAGCCCACACACTAGCCAGTGTTGAACATCCCCATTAACAGAAACTTGCATGTTATCAAGGAAACGTATTTTAATTTTAATGCAGATTAAAACAAAAGACCACCCGTTTTCTGTACTTTTCTCCTAACTACTTCTGTACGTTTGTTTTCCAAACAGCACTATTTGTCACATAAGTATGTGTGGTTATAGAAATTTATTCAACACAATTTTACTTATCAGAATCAAGAATTCAACTGTATTGAGATATAAACAGTGTCAAACTACAATAACGGCAGATACAATTTTACATTATTTAGAAGAAAGTGGAGACTGAAGAAGGACAACTCCTTAAGTTTTAACATGCAGATAACAGTGGCGCTTTGTGTTTTAGTGTCACTGGTCTATTGTACAGTTGACTTGTTTGTTGGCACAACCAACATTTCCTAATAAAAGGATACTAAGGCACATTTTGGTGTTTAACTTGCAGGGAGAAACATCAGTTGAGACAAACACTAATGTTCCCCACTGGAATGAGCAGATCTCCTTCATTGAACAGTTCCCTCCTCTCGCCCGGCGAATCAGAATCCAGATTCTTGATGATGCTAATATCGGTGATGTGGCAGTTGCAACACACTTTTTGGACTTGCAGCAAATCTCTGACCCCAACAGGAATGGTATAGTTCACTCCAGTCAATATCATTCCCCATTTATTAACCTTTTTCCCAGAATATCTCTGGAATTGCCTGAATAACATGCTGTGGATGCACTCAGTAACTGGGCTTTCTTTTATGGTGTTTTCTGGACTCTGCAGGCTTCCATCCCACCTTTGGACCATCATGGATCAACTTGTATGGCTCACCCCAGAACTCTGCTCTCAGAGACATCCATCGGGACTTGAACGAAGGCCTGGGTGAGGGCATCTTTTACCGTGGCAGGATCCTGCTCTCCCTGTCCGTGGAGGTGTATGCTTCCTCGCAGGCTGCTGTGGTGGAAAACAAGGCTGTCGCTGCTGTCAAAAATACATTTAACAGACTGACCATCAAGAAGAAAAGCAAAAAGTCCAAAGAAAAAAAGAAAGATGGTGAAGGTAAGACACAAGGAGCCCAGAGGGTTGGAAGTGTCGTGGTGCTCTAAAACACCTGCTGTTTGTCCATTCAACACTGCTGTTGTTCCTGTTGAGTAAGACACTGAGCTGTACTTGCTGTCAAACTCTATCTAGAAACATAAGAAGTTGCTTTTGTACATAAATGGTGGCTCAATGGGTAGCAGGCTGGGATGCAGAAGTCTCCAGGTTCGAATCCCAGCCCAGCCACCTGGTGTGTCCTTGAGCGAGACACCCAGCACTAGCTCATTGTAATACGCATATGAAATGTCGTAAGTCGCTTTGGATAAAAGTGTCTGCTAAATGACTAATTATTAGAAATTGAATTATTCAATTCAGTTTCTTTTTATGCAGAAACTTTCACAACAGCATTGCCACAACATGCTTAACAAGAATGTTGAGCAATGTGTAAACTTACAATCATATGTATAAATAAAAAAGTGCTAAAGATGAAGCTTAGGCTAAAACCAGCTGACACAGAGGGGTCAGGGGTTAATGAGTGATCAACAGCCATATCCAGAAACTTCAGAGTTTGTGTTATGGATGAGCATTCCAAGCCTTACGGTGCCTTCAACTGCATTGTGTCTTTCCACAGCAGAGCCAGGTCGCAGTACCCATGGTGAGGAACCTGAGGACTCCAGCTCAGATCTCCCTGCTGCAGTTACTGTGGAGGTGGAGGAGGTTCACCCCCTCCCAGAGGTCAGGACAATTGTTCACCAGTCTTACATAAGTGGACCAGGAAAAGTTTGTTAAATACATTTTTGAATGTATTATTTAAATTTTTAAGTCTGATATAAAAGCTCTCCGATACCTTACAATGTTTAACTTTACAGTTCTTTTACACACAACTTTATATGGTAGAAAATGGAGTCAAAGTACCTTTAGTCCAAAACAGTAATATAAGTCTTCATCGGTGTGTTGGTGACAAGCTCCTGAAATGTTTTACCTGGTTTAGATTGACACTTTGTCATGGCACTGATTGTACCCTGATGACTTTGCTAAATGAAATAAAATCATACTTTGTTACATTTTCAATTAGGATTTCACAGACAGATGCACTTTATGTGATTTTCATGGGCACATTTCAAAAAGAACAGTTTCAATAATGATCCGAAATCATGCTAGAGAAAATGCATAAGTAAATTTTTTTTTAATTTTTTTTGTTCACAGAATTTTTTGGGGCAGAAGGAGGAGTTCTTGCTGTTTGCATCTCTTTTTGAAGTGACCATGATCGATCCTATGATAGGCAATAAATTGGTTACCTTTGAATTGTCAATTGGTATGTGTCTAATATATGCATATGAATTGGTAGTTTTAAAAATGGCATTCAAACAATATAATTTCAATGAAAACTGCAAATGTCTGTTCAAATTGAAATCCGTGTAGATAAACGCATATGTGCCATGTTTTTGATCTGAGATGAGCTATTGCATGCTTGTGCGCGTTTGGGAGCGTGTGTGGAACAGATGTGTTCTGCATTGGCAGATATGTGTGTGTTGTGTGTGTGTAGGGAACTATGGCAAGGCAGCAGATGTGGTGGTGAAATCAAAGAAGAGCGTAGGCCTGGAAAACCAAGGAGAGGAGACACAGCCTCTGTTGGAGGCATCAGACGATGAGCTGGAAAAAGAGCTGGCCTCTGTCCCAGACTCCTCAGCCAAGTCTGTCACCGCCCCCAAGAGGGCACAGGCCACGGAGTATGACCGGTGCGTAGCTATATGTCATGTAGTTCCTAACTAGGTATGCGACTAGATGTACGACTCAGAACACTGCAAGTTCCACTCTTGAGAATTCTCCGCTTAATCCTGGGTTCCATGAGTAAAAATATTCGGTTAAATAGGAAAAGTATAATCAAGAAAGCTTTGGGACATGTCCAAACTAAACTTGCAAGGAATAGCTATGATAAATTGATTTTATGTTCCCTCTTATTAGTCTAGATTTCCAGATATGGTGTTAATTAATTTCAATTTGGATATTTTTTGCAAAAATGGCTTGAATTCCAGATCCTAAAAATAGGCAACAACAGCAGCATGTAGGAACATTGGAAAACAAAGAACAGGCCATGCATTTTCTGATCAGTAGTTCCACAGTTTGTCAACCATTTGAATTGCATTATGGTAGTATCCAATGTCAATGTGTATCCCATGTACATATTAGTGTTTATTGATTTAAATGAGGTATGGAAAACAAAACACTTGTGTAAATAGCCTTAAATTAAAACAAATACATGCATTTTTAAAATTGCTTTACTCCAGGTCCTACAGCTGCATTCCAATGTTATATGAAAAGCCATGCATTTATGTGTGGAACTACTGGGAAGATCACAGCTTCCGCCTTTACAACTGCAACTGGCTCTCCAAGATGGCCGACAGGCTGGTGAGCAGCTGCGTCCCCCCAGTTTGGCCATCTGGGCATCCACGTATGCTTTTCCTGCTCAATGTACTGGTGCATTTAGACATCCTCGCTTCCTGTTTCAGGAGTACGGCATTGACGAGGTGGAGAAACTCCTGAAGAGGCCGAGGAGCAAAGTCAAGGAGCGACTGGTGGAGGTGCTGCTGGAGTTTGTTGCCAGCTGCAAGTGAGTGCCGCCTCGTCCGTTCCGTCCAGCTGGCGTTTCTTCTCACTCTCAAGTAAAACTCTCAAATCACATTCGTGCTGTTAGGAATATACAATGTTTTTGAGATTAAGAAGGACATTGAAGCTCAGAGCTGCTGGAGAATAAGCAATTTGTGCTGTTATTCATTATCCATGTAAAGAAAGTCTATTTTGGCGTCTCAAAGCTCAGGAGTCGTTGCACACATTGTTAAATAAACCATTTAATTTTTGATGGGAAAAAATTATCTGAATCAATAAAATTATTATTTCACTAAAAGAAATGCAAGTCAGATTCCTGCTGTTAATTTCTTGTTACTATGAGAATCATACTTGGATATTCCTTTTTTTTTTTTTTTTTTACCTAAAGGCAGTTCAGCTCTGGCACAAACCGAAAGACAATGACTCGGGCAAACAATCTGGACAAATGTCGCATGGAGTATATCAAGAAGCACATTGTGAGTCAGATGTTATGGTCAGACCTGCTTGGTTTGGTAAATCTTTCAAACTATGCACCACTAAGCTATTTACGGTTTGAATTTTGTATATAAATAACCGATTGCCTCTTGTTTTAAAATCAGACGCAATATGTATTTTTTTTCCACGTACTTTGTACTTTATCTTCATGAGAAAGTTGTACAAGACAATGACATCTAATGTAGCAGGACACCTTGGGATTTATATACTGTGTGTGAAGGAAAGCATGTCTTATCCTGCCCAAAGATCCTCCTGGCCAAGCAAGCTTTACGAGTGAGACGGAGGGTCACCAATCGCACAGTAAAAGAGAAGCTGGGAGATGTGAAGAGGATCCTCAAGAAGATACGGTTCCTTGCGCAAGAGGTCCACAGAATCTTCTTGCACATTGACCGGGGTTCATGGTCTTTTACATGCCAGTACTAACTGTTTTTACACAGAATAAATGACATCCAGGAGTGAAATGGTGTACAGTATTCTCTAATATTTCCATTAATGGAGAGAGTTCTCATTACAGGTTGGAGGGAGTAACAATTCTAAATAAATGGTTTATGAGTGATGCAGAATGGGTTTAGTGGATAGTACTGTCAGTCTGTAGTTCTGTGGTCAAAGGCTTGAATCTGGCCTACAGAACTATGTGTGGAGTTTGTGTATTCTTCCTTACATGTGTAACTTTCCTCTGGGTTATTTAGTTCTCCCTCACATGCTAAAGACACACAGAGTAGGTGGAATTAAATGTTTATATTGCTTATAGTACATATAATGTTGTGTGAACACCCTTTTTTTGGACTGGTACCCCATCCATATTGTATCCTACCCATGTTAGGCATGAGCAATACAGTTTACTCCAGCTGGTTTCCCAATAAATGGAATGCAAATTCAAATCTACAAGGGTAATGCCATCTAGTTACCCTTTCCAAGGCGGAGTAGATTACTGCTGCTTTGAACACGATCATTTAGGGTGAATGTTTGCATTGGGTGAATGGTCTTCAGTGATAATTATGTACTGATATCTTCCATAATCCTGTGCCAGTGTTGGTCTTATGCTAAGTGTAGCAGCTGTTGTTTATGGACTGCCCTGTACCTAGTGCCTGTCATATTTATGTACTCCCCAGTATCAGTATTGTCATGGTCCTTTACTAATTGCTATTATGGCCATGTGATAACTTTCATAGCTGAATGTTGACAGCTGTTCTTATGCTGTCACAATGCCTTGTCGAGCACTTCCCTAACAGCTGCCAGGTTCTTATACTAACAACTGTCATATTCTATGTTAATGGCAACATTGATTTAACAGAGTTCAAAGTCTCGTGCCAGTCATTATTCTGCACCAACATCTGTTATATCCTATGTTAATGGGTTTCCTGACCTATTAATGTCCCATTGCTAATGGCTGGATTTGTCCCGGCAGCCCCAGAGCACGTTGCCAGATGTGTTTCTGTGGATGATGAGCGGGGGGAAAAGGGTTGCCTACGTCAGGATTCCCTCGCACACCATTCTGTTTTCCCTGGTCGAGGAAGAGAAGGGCAAGGACTGTGGGAAGCTCACTACCATGTACATGAAGGTAACATCGAGCTCCCTCTGCCAAACAAAGCCTCCAGTGTGCTGTTTGTTTTTGCTGGGTGTTATGCGTCACGTCCACACCCGACAGTGTTTATCCAACATTGTAATACAGAAACTCAGATTGTGTTATAGAGGACGCACAGTGAGAGTGTTAAGGTAGTTTTTGTGAAAGTCAAGCATGTGGAAAATGGCTCATGTTTGTTTGACGAAGAAGGACAGTGATCATGTCCTTCACTCAGACACCAGGCGGACCCATTGGGGAGATATTTGCCAAGCTGGAGGTGTATTTATGGCTTGGGGTCACTAAGTATGCCAAGAACAACATGAACAGCCTTCCAGCGGAGTTCCGTCCCCTCTACGAAGCGGCAGTCACTGTTTCTGCTATCCCTCTTAGCATGCCCCCCTCCAAGCTTTTCTGTGATGGTAAGGAGACCATATCTATTACACCCCTCCTCTTTGAACTGGTACTACAGGCCATTTGTTCTCAAGTCGTTGTCCCATCATACCAACAGCCCATCGTGAAAACACGTGAATTATCAAGTTTTTAAACTTTGTATGATTTTTTCACCCTGCACATTTCTCAAAAGTTATTCGCAATAATTAAAATGTTTGTCAAAGGCTTTAAGAATAAAACACACACACACACACACACAGATAAATAATAAAACAAAATATACAGTTTTTAAGCTTGACATGAATCTGGCAAAGCTGAGGTGTGAAGTAAAATGACCATATCCAACAAAGTAACAAACTGGGTTGTTTTCCCGTGGTTTTAATGGAAATTGTTGGTAGCGGAGTGTTTGTGCATATGGCCTGTTTATACACCCCTCTCCTAGATCACCACTGTTAGGGTTTCTCGGTCTTTCCCATGTCTGACTTCTTGACCATTACAGACAGCCGATACTTCCAGCTGCGGGCACACATATACCAGGCACGCGGAATCCTGGCTGCCGATGACAACGGCCTCTCTGACCCCTTCGCCAAGGTGGTATTTTCTACACAGTGCCAAGTGACGCGGGTGAGTCGGTGCCACGTGAGCAGTGTACATGCATGAAGAGGGCAGCCTTTGCCTCAAACCACCAACATAGCGACACTAATGCACTGCACTGTGCACTCATGACATCCTGTAACATGTATGCTTTTTCCTCTCTCTTCCTCCTCAATGTGTGTGACAGATCATGGAGGAGACGCTGTCACCCACCTGGTGTGAACTGCTCCTCTACGAGCAGATCCTCATTGAGGGCACCAAAGATGACCTGCGGAGCGACCCCCCAGTCATTGTCATCAACCTTTTTGACTATGACAAAATTGTAAGGCCTGGGCCTCCAATGCAGTGCTGTATTTAAATGTAACACCTCTCCCTCAGACCCTCTGTGCCTTCAGTGCAGTCCTGTGTTTAACTGTAACTACTCTCCCACAGCACCCTCTGTTGTGAGTTTTCTATGCTGAAATACTACGTCTTGCATAGGTGTTACAAGTCAACATGCTATGCTTCCCATGCGTGCATTTGTGTTAGCGTTCTGCGCGTTATACCCTGTTGTTCATGCTACTTCTGCTCTCAGAACGTGCACGTTACATTCCTGCACCCATTGCCCTGCCTGCAGGGTAGTGCACAGCCGCTTGGCCGTGCCTTCGCGGAGCCAGAGCTGAAGTTCGTGGAGGAGCCGTACAAGAAGCCTGCTCTGCAGTTCTTTGACATTAATAAGGGCAAAGTGCAGGCAGGCGAGCTGCTAGCCGCTTTTGAGCTCATTGAGCTGGACTACGCCCATTTTGGGGAGGTGGGTCCTCACACAGTCACCATGCTGGGCTTACGGGGGAAGGCTCAGAGAGCTGCGGGCAAAGGCGATGTCCTACATAAAACATAGCAGCACAACACGGCAGCTGTACAAACAATGTCCAAATTCCACAAGAAATTAAGGCCACAATTTAAACAAGATACTCAGTCATTCAATAAAAGTAAAGACAAAAGGTCAACAGTAATGTGTAGTATAAAGCTTTATGTAGTTGAGTTTAGCAATCAGGTAAAATTTATATTTGCCTGTATGGAGTTGATTGATCTGTAGGTGAGTGACTAGACCTTCTGAAAAACCACTTACTTTTAAATGTACATATAGTCGTGTGTGTGTGTATGTGAGGAGATTCTGTATGCTGAAAGTACGTCAAAATGGTGGACATATAAGTCTGACAGCTTCAGGGAAAGATGATGTGCATAGGAAGGTAACCCCTTTTCTGTGTCTGTTGTGATGCACCCAGCCTTCCCTGCCTGCTGATGTGGACCCCAGGGAGCCAGAGTTCCTGCAGGAAGAGAGGCGCTACATTATCCCAGAGGGAGTGCGTCCTGTGCTTCGCAAGTTTCGGATCGAGGTGAACAAATTCTGCACTCTCGAAGATGCCGGCACTGCTGCTGCTGGTGCAACTCTACCACTACAGCTTTAATGATGTATTTTAATTAACAGTTGATTGACATCTGAGGCATAAATGTGGAGACTAGGTGAAGTGACTTGAATTAATTACTTAAATGAATTAATTATGAGCTGAGGAACAGTTGAAAAGCAGCAGGATCTTTGGCTCCTGAGCTGCTAACCCAGTCCTTCAAACATGCCGCAGCATGCACTGACATAACAATGACACCGAGATGAAAGGTGTAACTCAGGGAACAAGCAGTAAGTGATCCTGTGGTACACAGGTGCTATACTGGGGCCTGAGAGACCTCAAGAGGGTCAACCTGTTTGAGGTGGAGAAGCCACAGGTGTGGATTGAGTGTGCTGGACAGAGGATCCAGTCAGAGGAAATTGAAAACTACAAGACTAACCCGAATTTCAAAGACATCGTCAAGCACTTTGATGTGGTGAGTGTCTGCTGGTCGGGCTGGAAGCTTCCCATCTAAGGTCTGGTTTAAGTTCCATCCTAAATGACTACAGTGGTTGTCGTCCATTGTGTAACAATCCGAGATGGTTATTAAATGTGTAAATATAGCTGGCACATCAGGTTTCTTGCTTGGTTTTGAATATGAGGAAAGTAATTGTATGGGTGGAAAGAAAGTGATGAAATTTAAATGCTGAATTTAATTGCCCCCACCCCCATTCAGGAGCTACCTGAGCTTGTTCACCTCCACCCTCCTCTCACCATCTTCATCATGGAGCAGCGGGCCTTTGGCCGACTAGTTCTTGTTGGCACACATGTTGTCCAGAGCCTCATGCACTTTGCTCCAAAGAATCTGGACGATTGGAAAGACGATGAGGAAGACATGGAGGCTGAGAGTAAGCCTCCTCACTTCATGTCTTAATTTATTAAAGATGAACTTTGGCATGATGAACACTGGTTTGAAGTCAGATTTTGTCAGTTTAGGTTTACCTTGTTCACAGACCTTGATTCTTTTCACAACAATGATGCTACTTGGCTGACAAAGTAGAACACACTTTCATTGTATTACATTAAACCCTGTTGTAATATATAGCATTATATTGTATAAAGTCTGAAGTGCTCTATAAGAATAAGGTTATCAACATAACTTTCCCTTAGTGTGTGTTTTTGCCCTATTGTGGGTTAGCACCTTGACCTGGGTGTCCCCTGCCTTGAGCCCTAGGCTGCCTGAGACAGGCTCCAGGCCATCCACAACCCTGCAAAAGATGAGCAGTTGGATAAAGGATGGATGGATGGATGGATGGGAAAAACAAGGCCATAAGCTTGACTTCCTTCCAATAAGCTCAGTGCTGCCCTCTGCCAGCATTATTAAAACTGCAACAAAAACTCAAAATGGCATTTCATTATATAAATGAGTGTTAAGCTTATAAACAAGCAATGCCTCACCCAAATCTGAGACGGCTCTTGGAACATGAGCCTCTAACTTTATGCCTGGACTTCGGTTCCTTATGTAATAATACACAGTGAGAGTTGTGGATAATGTAGTCCAAAATGTGTAAGTGAATATTGTACAAGAAGGAAATTACTGTTATCTAGGAATGCAGAATGTCATGATCAGGGACTTTTAAAAAATTTGTAAAATGGGTACATCTTCAATCTGTGTAAAACTGTGTCAGGTAGATATAACAAGAGTCAATCTTCTCAGATAAGAAGCCTCATCTTTTGTGGAGGAGGGGTTCACCACATGCTTAAATTGCTGTACTGCATAGGTGTGAAAAAGAGATTGCCTCACTCATGTGTCACTTTCAGCTTTGAAGCTGGTTCATATTTTAATGACTGGCGGCACACTGGAACAGAATAGTGTGGAAATTCCCATTCACTGGTCACAGCTGGAGCCCCAGAGGCCTGAACCCTCTTGGGCAAGCGGGCTCCATTGTATTGTTTGGGTTGCAGTATGTGTGATGCACAGTCTAGCATACAGCATTTCATCATGGAGCTGAATGTTCAGTTTTCAGTCTCAGGCTTTCATTTCAGCAATGCACAAAAGCACACGACTGAATGAGTGTTGTCTCTCTGAGAGATGATCTGTCCTCTTTTATGGCTCTGAGAGCATTAGGTGCTTAAAGAGAGCTACAACACACGTGGGGTACTGTGACCCATCGGGATCAGACAGCCCTCGACTTGTGTTAATTCAGCAAGCACTCAGCAGTGAGTCTGCTACCTGTGTCGGGACATCAGTTCTACCACCAACAGAAAAGTGACGACGATGATGACCTGGATAGAAAAGCTACATTTTACACTTTTTTGAGAACCGAAGAACAACGATGACAATGATGATGATAACAATGATGATGATGATGACGTCATAACAATGGAAACAAATAGCTGTTGCATACATTGTGTTTCAGAAAAGAAACCCACGAAAACAGCAACGCCCCTGAACACGGTAATGAGCATGGACCTCAGGGGCCTGCCCATCAAGGACACCAAGATTCCCATTAACCCCATCAACCTAGTCACAGTGAGTTCCATGTGCTATTTCAGCAGCAAGATACAGGTTGCAAGGTTG
>JABJVR010005688.1:0-13265 GCA_025773905.1 Chitala chitala | reverse complement strand
TGTGTGTGTGTGTGTGTGTGTGTGTGTGTGTGTGTGTGTGTGTGTGTGTGTGTGTGTGTGTGTGTGTGTGTCCTGTCACTTAGGGGGGTCTTTCTGGACACCATCCTGCCCCGCTATGATGTGAATGGAGTACGTCCTCCCATTGGCCAGAGGACCAGACTAAGCCAGGGGGACATTGCACAAGCACGCAAACTTTACCGCTGCTCCAGTAAGCACCTCAAGAATCTGCTTTAACACCCCCCTCCTCCAGGGGGCTCTCTTCACAATTAATAACACAATTTTTTTTCCTATTTTCCTGAGAACTGTTAGTAAAACAGCATGATTGTTGATCCAAGTTACATCATTCTTCACTGTTATAATCTTAAGGATTTTTTTTTTTATCTAAGTGCACCTCAGAATGTGCTGTTAAGAACACAAAATATTACAATTTGTTGCACACTACCATCTTATGTCTTCTAGTCATGCAATGACAGATGAAAATTCAAGCAAATGTAGTGTGAGGTAAAAATAGGCAGGTCAGATTCACCCAAATGTAAGCATGACACTACCCCAGACTGCTGCACCTGGTTCTGGGGGCCACACTGGAGCAGAAAATGTGACAAACACTGACTTTTCTGTTCATTAGTCGAGTCTTTTTAGTGTTGTCAAAACCAAATGCCCTTGCATCCATTTTTTTTATTTGACATAATTGAAGTAGCCTTTTATGTGAAGTGGTTTATTTAACTGATAAGTTACACACATATTTGGTGAAGGACAGTGCAACTGATCCAGCAAAAACTGTTGGTTTTTAAATTTAAACTTCCACTTATGACAAAGTGTAAACAGCAGACAAGCCCTTCACCGTGTGATAGCACGGACGGGCTTCACCAGACTGAAACTGTGTGCCTGTCTGTCTCTGTTGGCCTGTCTCTCTGCCCATTTGTCTCCATCTGTATGCCTGTCTGTGTGCTTACCTGCCTGTCGTCAGGGTGTGGAGGAAGCCTACAAGACAGCAGTGGGAACTTCTCTTCTCCCGGTTTTCCAAATGGCTATTCTGCTTACATGCACTGTGTCTGGAGGGTCTCCGTCACACCTGGAGAGAAGGTTTGTCCATCAGGGCGCCTGCAGGCTGGGAACCTTAGAGGGCTCAGAAAGGTTAATGCATAAAAGGTGTTTTTTATTCTAACATGGAGATACTCTAATTATTGTGTCTATTTTCATAAATGGAATTAGCAGGAAGACTAGAAAAGGGGTATCAAAAGTTTCAGGAGGTTGTTAATTACAATTTATACTTTCTCCATTCTTGAAACCAAACGTATGAGTGTATGCTTGGGAAATTAGTTAGTGCAGTAATTTATATACAATACCAGAAGGAAAGATAGTGTTAATAATGTTCTTTTTCAAAGTATTTTTAATTGATTTTAAGTCTTTTCTGTTTCCCTTTTAGATTATCCTGAACTTTACTTCCATGGACCTTTACAGAAGCCATCTGTGCTGGTATGACCATGTGGAGATCAGAGACGGATACTGGAGGAAGGCTCCACTTAAGGGTGAGTGGGACATTAAAGGTAGGACAGGGTCAGGACAAACAGGACGTGGGATATCAATGTTAGGACAGGGTTAGGACAGACAGGAGGTGGGATGTTAAAGGTAGGACAGGGTCAAGACAGACAGGAGGTGGGATATCAATGTTAGGACAGGGTTAGGACAGACAGGAGGTGGGATATTAAAGGTAGGACAGGGTCAGGACAGACAGGAGGTGGGATATCAATGTTAGGACAGGGTTAGGACAGACAGGAGGTGGGATATCAATGTTAGAACAGGGTTAGGACAAGCAGGAGGTGGGATATTAAAGGTAGGACAGGGTCAGGACAGACAGGAGGTGGGATATCAATGTTAGGACAGGGTCAGGACAGACAGGAGGTGGGATATCAATGTTAGGACAGGGTCAGGACAGACAGGAGGGTGGGACATTGAAGGTAGGACAGGGTCAGGACAGACAGGAGGTGGGATATCAATGTTAGGACAGACAGGAGGTGGGACATGAAAGGCAGGACAGCATGACAGAAGTTGTTGATCAGATTCAGCTGCTTCTGTAACACGTCTCCATCACTCAGACTAATTTAGCATCTTTATATCTTACATCAATCAAAACTGCTGTATATAACTTGGTGTTAGTCCTGAGTCAGTCACATGGGTTTGTACTTCAATTTTTTTTGTGTGTGAGTGAAAACGACCGTATGTAAGACTGGCATTGTGTGAGTGTGTGTGAGTGTGTGTGAGCGAAAACGACCATATGTAAGACTTCGTGAGTGTTTGTAAGTTCTGTTAACCACGTTCTTAGCTGATTAACGTTCAGTCTAAAGTGCTGTGTGCTACGGCTGACAGCATTCTGGGAACTATAAAACCAGCCATTACAAAAGGTTCACTGCAAGCGGTAAAGGCAGTACACATAGTACACACACCAGCTGCTTACAAAACCACTGGCAAAGAATTAAAGTGTAATGGCAGCTGATTGGTTTGTTTTCCAGGCCGTTTCTGTGGAGACAAGCTGCCTGAACCAATCATTTCTAGCGACAGCAGGCTCTGGATTGAGTTTCGCAGCAGCAGCAGCTGGGTGGGAAGGGGTTTCTCTGCAGTGTATGAAGGTACCGTTGGTTACGGGACCCCCTTACCATAATAAGTGCAGCATGTCTGTGTTTGTGAAGAGCACTGAAACTGGCTCTAGCAGCAGACGTGCGCACATGTGGAGCTGTAACTACATGATTGTCACTCCAGCAGCATCACTGTGTTCCTTGCGTTGGAGTTTGACCTGTGTGAGACCGATGTTTATGCCCACCCACCCATCCCTGCCGCTGCTGCAGCTGTTTGTGGGGGAAGCCTGAGCAGAGACAGCGGTCAGATCCAGTCTCCCAACTACCCAGATGACTACCGACCCAACAAGGTTTGCGTGTGGAGGGTCAAGGTGGTAGATGGCTATCACGTTGCTCTCAGCTTTCAGGCTTTTGAGGTGAGGACTTTTAGAAATTTGTTTTCACTGGGAACAAGAAAATCACAATCTAATATACAGTATACAGAAAAACAGAGCTTCACAGTTTTTGTTGTTAAACAAAGAAAACAATCAAACAAGCGAAGCAACAATAACCAACCCCAAGGGGCCATGCATAGCTGCCCCTCTAGAACAACCCACCCACCAGAGAAAAAAAGGAAAAGGGGGGTAAAAGAAGGGGGAAATGGGGAGGGAAGTAAGACAGACCTGAAAATCCCACGGCAGACTGAAAAAGCTATAAAGCCACAACATTTTCTGTACCACACACCTCCAGCCCCAAACCCAGAAAGCTGACAGCCCCCCATCTATACCACACACCTCCAGCCCCGAACCAAGAGAGCTGACACCCGCCATCTATATCACACACACCTCCAGCCCCAAACACAGAGAGCTGACAGCCCCATCTATACCACACACCTCCAGCCCCGAACCCAGAGAGCTGACACCCGCCATCTATATCACACACACCTCCAGCCCCAAACACAGAGAGCTGACACCCGCCATCTATATCACACATACCTCCAGCCCCGAACCCAAAGAGCTGACACCCGCCATCTATATCACACACACCTCCAGCCCCGAACCCAGAGAGCTGACAGCCCCATCTATACCACATGCCCCCAGACGACCGAAGCCGAGCTTTTCCAATGTAATAAAACAGAGCAGATGAGAGGCGAAACACAGGGCGTCCACCTTAGCATGAGGCACAGAGTGTCTGTGGTTATTCCAAACATCTTCAGAAATAGACGGCTGAATATGCACATCTAAGACGCCAGACATTGTGTTCAAAAAGTAATACAAATAGCCAAACAAGTTGTGGCAGATGAAAAACACGTGGGTGTGACGAGCAGACGAAAGCAGCATCTGTTGAAGGTGTCATGGCCGTCAGCGGAAATGTAATAACATGTAGATTGTGACGCTGTTAGTGGCAAATAAGGCTTAGCACATTTAAGCCGCATGCTGCATTTTCGTCTAGGACTGATTTTTAAGCAGGGAGCTACACCAGGCCACGTCCGTCTCAAGCCGTGTGCAACGAATACAAAAACTGAAGCAAGCGGAGCAGTGATCCAGAGACGGCTGTGTGTTTAAAGTCACAACAGGAAGATCACAACTCATGTGTGGGAATTCTAGCCATAATTAATGAGGTGTTATCATGCACAGGGGAGTTTTCCCCAGGAGTGTGCAAGACCCTTCTCAAGACTTAGTGTGCTTCTAAGTGTGCTTCTAAAACCAGAGGAAGCAAGCAGGTCCTTATTGAGAGGACACAACACACACTAACTGCTCCAGTAATGCACACAGGCAGGGTATATGGTGGAGGTGCGGGGTAGCTCTGAAGAAGAAGGCTTAAATGTTCTCCTGCATCTTCTGCTAGGCCTGAGGAAGTACAGTAGCTTCTGCAGATGTGCAGCTTCCGCAGTGCTAACACTGTTTTCTTAGCTCTTTACCCGACCTTCTCAGAAATTTGCCAGAAGTCACAGTGATGTCCTGCTCATGTTGGCATCCTGAAGAAGAACCTGGGAATTTTAATAGCCCCCTGTCTTACCACCTCCACATGCATTGCAGCTTTATTGCAGTGAGTTTCATCAACACAAACATTTGGCAAAAAGTCCACCAACTAAAGAGTGATGCCCCACTGGTGCATTTCCAGACAGCAAGCTGATTAGTCTGCCTCTTTGTCTAGTGAGGATCCATGCCATGCTGAGCATAGGTTCACTTACAGCATTTTCCCAGTTACTGACAATCTCTGGCACTGCTAGACATGAGGGCCCCGTTAGCCATGCCCATTTCTGTCGGAGTTTGTTCCCGGGATGGTTTATGAGGGGATGAGTGTCATCTGATATCATCTAGTATGAGCTGCAGCGTATGTGAAAGGTTAGGAGCATCAGAAAGGATGGTTCCCAGACAGGCATGTGTGGTTTCTCGGCATGGCTTCCTGCTGTCACGCTGCAGGAGTGTGCGGGTTCTGTGCATGGCTTCCTGCTGTCACGCCACAGGCGTGTGTGGTTTCTCTGCATGGCTTCCTGCCATGGTCTGCTACTAGTCCCTTGTCAGAATGATGCCAGTTGAGTTTTATGAATGAAATGCGGTTATGAAATCAAAAAGGTAAAAATTAAGGCAGGAACATGCACTAATCAAACAGCTGCATGTGGTGGACCCTCCCCCCCACAGATTGAGAAGCATGACAGCTGCAGTTACGACTACCTGGAGGTGCGGGACGGAGACTCAGACAGCAGCCCCCTCCTGGGCCAGTTCTGTGGCTATGACAAACCAGACGACATGAAGAGCACCTCTAACCAGCTGTGGGTGAAGTTTGTGTCCGATGGCTCCGTCAACAAGGCTGGCTTTGCTGCCAGCTTTTTCAAAGGTTGGGCTCTTACCATGTGTGCATGGGTCCCATCTGGTGGCAGCTGCCACATGTCCTGTGATGGGGGTGTCATGGCTATTTGTCCGTCCCGCAGAGATGGATGAGTGCTCCAAACCGGACAATGGGCGATGTGCACAGCGCTGTGTGAACACCCTGGGCAGCTACCGGTGTGCCTGTGATCCGGGGTTTGAGCTTGCAGCAGACAAACGCAGCTGTGAAGGTGAGTGTTTAGATGAGCTTTGAGGCATCCTGTGGAACCCCAAGTTACATAATGGGCTGCAGAATGCATTACTTACACACCTCAGGTACCGTCTGCATTTTTGTTGCTTCCACTTTGTGATAAACCAGTGACAACATTTTATGTACTTTATGTGATTATACTTCACCATACTTGCTCATACTCCTTGTTCTTACTCAATACCAACACCTAATGTGTGATTAGGCTCATTGCTACACCAAAATTTTATTTCTGAGGCTTGAAGCCATCTACAAATAGACAATTGAAATGCACTGTAGACCTGGGATGATCTAGTTTTGTATAACGGTCACATTATTGTGGTGAAATGTTTGACTTTAATTAGGTTTTCTGTTTCATATGCAAATTTAATATTTTTTCGGTATTTTTCAGTACTTTTAGTGGTTCTGTGAATTTAGCACCGATTTTGTTTACCACACACCTATCAGACCAATTTGCAGAGTTTCTATTGTTTACTTGTTGCATCGTTGTTAAGCCTTTTGTTCACATACACCAAAGACTACTCTGTGCAGATGAAAGTCCAGACTACATTGTCAGTTACGATGTTGGCTATGTAGCCTGTGGCCGGCCAGGCTCAGGAACATACATTAATAAAATGGAGTTACAAGATTCAGTCAGGGGCAAAAACAAGTTTCCAAGTGACAACCTGTTTTCAACCCACCATCGTGAAGTTTGGCCCGTTTAATGCTGGTTGAGCAGTGAAATGAGCTTTGTGTGTCCAGCTGTCTTTCTCACTTGATTGGGCAGGGAACACCTCTGACTTTCGCAGGGAAGCTTTCTGCTCATACTGATGCAGATGTTACCCCCTTTTTGTCCACCCCAGCAGCTGCTTGTGGCGGCTTCCTCACAAAGTCCAACGGCACCATCACCAGCCCAGGCTGGCCCCGAGAGTACCCTCCCAATAAGAACTGCGTCTGGCAGCTGGTTGCACCCCCACAGTATCGCATCACACTACAGTTTGATGCCTTTGAGACAGAGGGGAATGATGTAAGCATAGCCCACTGAGAGATCACTGAGTGATATCTACTGTTGTACCACTGTACAATGTGCATGAGTAATCTGTATGTGTAAGTAAGGTCAGCAAGTTGGTACATGTGTTTCTCTATAATAAAAATATTATTAAATTACTCTAACATTTTAATTTGACAGAGATGTAAGGTTACTGTAACAGTGCTGCTTATGTTCTTGAATGACCAGTCAGGTGGTCCCATTGCTTCCTGAGATAAAGTTTCTTTCCTCTCTGGTTCCACTTCTGACTGAGGAGATGGTGGCATTTGCAGTGATATCGCTAATGGTTTCTGCAGTTTTGGTTGTTGCTCAGAATGCTCATGAGGATGGAAATCCTAAGGCCTGTCGCCCTGTCACTTGTCTCCAGGTGTGCAAGTATGACTACGTGGAGGTACGGAGCGGACTGATGGCTGACTCCAAGCTACATGGACGTTTCTGTGGGACAGAGAGGCCTGAACCAGTTACCTCCCAGTACAATAACATGCGCATTGAGTTCAAGTCAGACAACACCGTCTCCAAAAAGGGCTTCCGAGCTCAGTTCTTCTCCGGTGGGTGTACAGCAGTGGAGGACTGTCTCTTCTTTGAGTTAAACTGTGAGAAAGCACGAGAAAGTTCCAGAATGTGCTACAAATGTTCCAGAATGTTCCAGAATGTTCCAGAATGTGCCAGAATGTGCCTCCCTCTGACACTGGTTGGGAATGTTCTATGCACACAATTTGCCCATGCTGTGGACACATGACAACAGTCAAGCCAGGTGTGCCAAGTG
This sequence comes from Chitala chitala, assembly GCA_025773905.1. NCBI lineage: Eukaryota > Metazoa > Chordata > Actinopteri > Osteoglossiformes > Notopteridae > Chitala > Chitala chitala. Next base: position 5,842 of record JABJVR010005688.1, on the reverse strand, counting down.
TGCTGCCAGTCAGATAGCTTGAGTATAAGGTGGAGCTGACAGGTGGCTGCTAGGATGTGACACCATACAGCTGTGCCCAAGAAACAGGTGTTGTCTGACAAAGGACTCAAATGTTACAAGTATGCTCGTCTCCACAGACTCCCCACAGAAACGCCGTTCGTCATTGTAATTATGGGGTGTCCAGTTTTCTGAAGTCTGGCCTTTAGGCTAATTGGACAAAGGCTGAATTGCCAACTTAATCAGCTCTTCTTTTACTCTATAATGTCTTGTGAACTAATAGAAGTTAAGTTGTCAATGTACATTTCAGTTTAAACAGTGATTTGGCCCTAACACATAATAAATTGGCAGGTATTTATGATTATAAAGTTCAGTGGTGGTACGGATGAATTCCTGTAGCCCTACTCTTAACTAACCAAAAGCAGAGGAACGAAATGAAATGAACAAGTGAGCCAGAGATAGAGGCCCTTAAAATAAATAAGCAGGAGCCACTTTCCCCTGCAGCAAAGCCCTCTCCGCTGGGTCTTGTTACAGGGGACAGCCTCCCCATTATGTGAGTGCTGCAGGTGTGTGTGAGTGTGGGAGGGGCATGGGGTCTCCTGTGTACCACTCTGTTCACTAATTTAGTTTGTTTTTGTTTCTTTATTATCAAATCTAACTCGTGCTCAGCAGTTCAGTGTGTGAGTAATACTGACTCCCCCTTCCCTGTCCCCCCAGACAGGGACGAGTGCTCAAAGGAAAATGGCGGCTGCCAACACGAGTGCATTAACACCCTGGGGAGTTACAGCTGCCAGTGTCGTGCAGGCTTTATGCTGCATGACAACCAACATGACTGCAAGGAAGGTATGGCCCGCCAACACTGGACAGGTGTGTCACACAGGTGCCAGTCACACAGGTGCGACCAGTACAGCATGTAGCCAGAGGGCTGCCCAGTGTTGTTCTGAGCAAAGGCACTTAGGCAAAACATTATCAGTGTGTATCAATGCATGTATCTCTACATTGGTACGTGCCTGTGCATCTGTGTGTACCTGTTGATAGGCTGACAAGTTAGAAGAAAAAGCCAAACTGACTCTGTCTGTGTGTGTGTGTGTGTGTGTGTGTGTTTTATCACAGCTGGTTGTGATCACATGATAACCAGCATGTCCGGCATCATCACCAGTCCTAACTGGCCCAGTAATTATCCCAGCAAAAAGGCGTGCAGCTGGACGCTGGCTGCTACCCCTGGCCACCGTATCAAAATCGTACGTTTCTTCTTGTCTCTTTGAATCAACAATGGGAGCATAACTACTGAAAGACAGAACCCCTATACAGTAGTGATATAGTGACAGAATGACAGAACCCCTTTACGGTAGTGATATAGTGACAGAATGACACTGGCTCTGAACAGTGTCTTGTTCTTACAGAATCTGTTGACAGTTCTGTGCTGAGGCTATAGACCACACATGCCTTGTACAGATAGAATGTGTTCTCCTGTATTACACCCATGATCCTCTGTGTTTTAATGCGAGTGTAACTCACTGTAGGCCTTTAATGAGGTAGACATGGAAGCACACCTGGAGTGTGCCTATGACCACCTGGAGATCTATGATGGGCGAGACAGCAAGGCTCCCAGCTTAGGCCGTTTCTGCGGGAGCAAGAAGCCAATGTCCCTCATCTCCAGCGGGGACAGGATGTTTCTACGCTTTTTCTCTGACAACTCGGTGCAAAAGAAAGGCTTTGAGGCTTCACACTCAACAGGTAGGCTGCATGCTCACCCTCGACAGGCAGGCCGCGTGCTCACCCTCGACAGGCAGGCCGCGTGCTCACCCTCGACAGGCAGGCCGCGTGCTCACACTCGACAGGCAGGCCGCGTGCTCACACTCGACAGGCAGGCCGCGTGTTCACACTCGACAGGCAGGCCGCGTGTTCACACTCGACAGGCAGGCCGCGTGCTCACACTCGACAGGCAGGCCGCGTGCACATTTCTGGCAGCACCTGAGCAGTTTTGTAAACAGACTGTTATTTCTGACCCTCGTTTATCTGTTTCTTGTGTCTTCTGCATGTGTTTGTCCTGTTTGCACACGATCAGAGTGTGGAGGTAACCTTAAAGCTGAGGTGAAGACCAAAGACCTCTTCTCCCATGCACAGTTTGGGGATAACTATTACCCCAGTGGGTCTGATTGCCAGTGGGTGGTCTCTGCTGAGAAGGGCTATGGTGTAGAGCTCATCTTCCAGACCTTTGAAGTTGAAGAGGAGTCTGACTGTGGCTATGACTATGTTGAGCTGTTTGATGGTGGAGATACCAAGGCTCCAAGGCTTGGACGGTACTGTGGATCAGGGGTAAGAGCAAAAATCTTGCACATGTATGATCTTGTACTCTTGTTCATTGTAAGTTACTTTGGACAAAGGCATCTGCTAAGTGAATAAATGTAAATCTGTCTGAACCAGTAAAATCAACAACAGTCCCGTTTCTCTTCATGTTTCAAGTGAAGATTCTAATGTTTTTTACAAATCACATATTAATGTTTCTTTTTCTGAGTTAGAATGAATGAGGGATATCTGATCAGACTGCTCTCTCCTGTGGCTCGGTGAGGGATATCTGATCAGACTGCTCTCTCCTGTGCCTCGGTGAGGGATATCTGATCAGACTGCTCTCTCCTGTGGCTCAGTGAGGGATATCTGATCAGACTGCTCTCTCCCGTGTCTCGGTGAGGGATGTCTGATCTGATTGCTCTCTCCTGTGTCTTGGTGAGGGATATCTGATCAGACTGCTCTCTCCTGTGCCTCATTGAAATATGTTTTACTGACTGCTCTCTCCTGTTTTTTAGCCTCCAGAGGAGATCTACTCAGCAGGAGACTCCATCGTCATCACTTTTCATTCTGACGATACCATTGACAAGAAGGGCTTTCACGTGCGTTACACCAGCACCAAGTTCCAGGACACACTGCACTCCAGCAAATGATCTGAAAGGGGTGGGGGTGAGGGTTGGGGGGATAAGCTGGGGATTTTGGCCTGACCCTCAAAGTGCCCCAACTACAGTCTGCTAGGCCATTTGGACAGAAAGACAAAACAGTGGGGACTTCAGTAGACCTTCAGTGGTAAGGGCTCTGTGCTGCCCTCTACTGGATTGTGAGGAGTAAAGCCATTTACTGTAGACCATGTTTTTACCTGTTTTATTGTTGTGTTTGTAAAGGGGCGAGAGACTGTAGGGGGGGAAGATGTTGTATGACACCTTTGCTTTTAGGAAAACATCTTTTACACATGTAGTCCTGTTTCCAGAATCTGCAGGGAGGCAGAATTTTTGGAGTGAGAACATTGATTTCTCTGGCCTGTTTCTCTGTAGCAGGGAGGGTGTAAGCCATGACCTGGACCTTCTCTCTCCTTCTCCATTTCTCCAGGATTCATGTCACACAGAGAGAGTAAACACTTCCAGTGGACCTCCTGTAGATTTGACGACTTTAAGCTGGAGAGGGACACACTCAAATGCAATAAGAGAACAGCCAGGTCAACTGCTGCAGTTTTATTCCTGTTGTCATGGCAAATGAACAATTTTATAAATTTCTTTATTTTATTTTTTTTTATTTGAACAAGTAAACAAAGAGGAGTCATTATTAGAAATGTCTCTTGTGGCTATAGTGTCCAGACATAACAAAAAGGAGAGGTTTCATTTGGGGCTGGTGGGTCTGGAGCAGAGAGGTTTAAGTGTCACCCAGGTGAGCAGGCCTAGGTGAAGTTTCCCCAGTTAGTGAGGGTAATGTGTGACCTTCTTCTGTTCTCAGATGTAGTGTACATCTGCCACCCCTCCCCAGGGTCCTCTCTGACCCACAGTCACATTCGAATACATTTGTCTGTCCTTAACTATATAACTGTAGTCCAGTTTATTATTCAAACGTCCATCCACCAGGTGTTTCAGTTAAATTCTGACTTTTAATTGGTTCGTGTTTGCCCAAGTGTGCCCCCCCAGTCCAAAATCGTGCTGGATTATGTGTTTTCCTGCTTGGTGCTCTTTTTCCCCTGAGATTGTAGCCAGCAGTCTGGCCTTCGGAGCTCTACGATTTTCACCATAATTACATTTTCCTGGATTCAAACACTGTCCCATTAGCACACTTTCAAATTACTTTGGAGGCAAAACAGGGATTTTTGGGTGGAAAGGACCTTTGCCCTCTTAATCCTGTATGTGTTTTACTGTTCCATTCTGCAAACTTTTATAATTTTGTAGTCTGTTTATTTTTTGTATGTTGAACATTACCTCTTTGTCTAGCACATTTTATGTAGGAAACAGTGGTTATTCTTGTGTCCTTGGTTAAGGACACACACATACACACACCATGCATGCACACTAAAAGTGTCGGTGGAACATTTGGGTGAGGAATATATTCACTCAAGGTTTTCACCTGAAAAAAAAGACGAGGTTAGAATTAATTAATTATTAATTTATATTTAACTGAGTAACAGTGTGTGAAGCCTCAGGAATTGTAGTGTTTTCTGGTGAGAAATTTTTAAATTAGTTAGCCACCAGCTCTGGGGAGGGCGGGGGGGGCAGCAAGGATATGTTTAAATAGTCCACAGAATCTGGGACCTTTTTATCATTTGTGCATACAGTTAGATTTGTGTGCAAACAGGGCGAATGATCAGACTTTGCTTTATTTGTCTCCTCTCGGGTCAGCACTGTTTACACACACAGCTCACTATGGATCAGTGTACTTCCTACCAAGCACAGCTCTGCTTGTGTCTCTTTGGGTGGCAACTCAGAACTGGGTCACAATAATTTATAAATGATAAAATTCAATTTTAAGATCAGAATACAAGTGTTGTTTGAATAGTAACAGGTGAAATGCAACCAACGGGCTAGAAATGCTGATTACAAATCAAATGTACATTTTTAATGTGACTGGAGCAAAACATTTCCTTTAGGAAGGGTAATCCTGGTCTGGTTTTAGTAATGGAAAGTTTATGGTTTTTATGATTTTATTAGAAAATAAATGTGTAAATAAAGATAACTTCATGTTTTGTTAAACATTTTTCAATAATATTATTGAAAACATACAGGTCAGATGGATTGGAAAATCTAAATGTGCACGCTCGCACGTGTGTGTGTGTGTGTGTGTGTTTGTATGTGTTTGTGTGTGTGTGTGTGTGTGTGTGTGTGTGCCCTGCCGTGTGCCCTAGGCTGCCTGGGATAGGCTCCAAGCCACCTACAACCCTGCAAAGGATAAGTGAAGGATGTGTTAGTAAAAAGTTTTTCCATTACTGTGTAAACTGAAAAGCACCTAACTTACAGGAAATGCTGTGTGATTCTTGGCACAGTGGAGTTACATGTGTTGATGTGATCACAAACAAGCCTGCTGGATTTTGATTTTCTGCATGTGGGTTGAATGTCATGCCTTCTCATTCCCAGTCACTACAGAAGACCTTGATATAGTGCTGAATGTCACAAAGGCAGTCTTCCATTGTATAAAGGCTGCTTCTGCTCACTGCTGAACCACAGTAAAGTAGGTGCCTTGTTTAATCAGAATGGCAGATGTTTTTTTTTGACAGAGCACGATAATGGTCTGTATGTCGCCGAGTGTATCAGGTAAACCTGTCGCCAAGTGTGATCAGGTAAACGTCTCGCCGAGTGTGATCAGGTAAACGTCTCGCTGAGTGTATCAGGTAAACGTCTCGCCGAGTGAGAGCAGGTAAACGTCTCGCCGAGTGAGAGCAGGTAAACGTCTCGCCGAGTGTATCAGGTAAACGTCTCGCCGAGTGAGAGCAGGTAAACGTCTCGCCGAGTGTGATCAGGTAAACATCTCGCCGAGTGAGAGCAGGTAAACGTCTCGCCGAGTGAGAGCAGGTAAACGTCTCGCCGAGTGTATCAGGTAAACG
>JABJVR010005687.1:0-13265 GCA_025773905.1 Chitala chitala | reverse complement strand
ACAGCAGCAGTCATATCCAGAGTCAGTCTGTATAGTGTCAGTTACTGTACAGTCACTAACACAGCAGCAGTCATATCTAGAGTCAGTCTGTATAATGTCAGTTACTGTACAGTCACTAACACAGCAGCAGTTATATCCAGAGTCAGTCTGTATAGTGTCAGTTACTGTACAAGCTTATACAACTGAATACATCGTGTATTTACCACCATTATCATGTACGTAGTCTCAGTTACTATACGGTCTCTGTTACACATGCTGTTACATTTAAAGGTCTAGTTACTGTCACAACAGATTACAAGTCACAGTTCTTCTTTAAAATAAATCACAATTCAGGCAATGGCTGTCATTGTAATGTTTGTTACAGTTCTGGTGTATCCAAACTCCAGTAGTAGTACAGGTATAGACATAAGTCCTGTCAAATTACATAATTAAAAAATATGAAATACATTTGTGGACTCCTCAAAAAAGCGTGGTGTGCAGCTATTAGGCTTGTGGTGAAAAGGCAGGAAACGTGGAGTCATAGTGAATCACAGAGTCAAGTGCCATTGTCCAGAATGCTGAGAGGAGGAAGTCGGGGGGTAGCTTTAGGCCCTGGGAAAGGATGAGGCGTGGGGGTGAGATACTCACTAGCTGGATGTGCCGTAGCCCCTTGCCCGGGTGAAGCCCACAGACACGGCCACAACAAGTGCCGGGAGCCCTGGGGGGCAGAACAGAGAGGCGAGGGGTGAAAACATCTCTCCCCACAAACTGCTTGTGCTGCACGGCTTCACCTCACATTCCCATGCCAACTCATGAGCTATGGCACTGCTTCAAAGGAGCAGTCGCTTGTGGGCACCAAGCGCTATAAATTTTTACGCTACAATAGCTGGGAAGAAGCTCTGCTGGAGGACAATAAATTCCTCTGGCTGCAAACGACGGGACGTTCCCCATCGGGTCCATGTGATTGCAGGTTGCATTTATAATTAACACTTAGGAAGTGTAATAGGTAAGCATTTCAGTGTTCACCAAGCTCGAGGGAGCATGGAAAGATTCTTTGTGACCTTTGAGTTCTCAGGAAAATCTGTGCCAATATGTTCCAGCCCTTGAAGATATGCTGGCAGGGAAAGCAATGTTTGTAGAGCTGCTGTTCTGCATTAATTAGACACATCAGCTTCAACTTCACTTTCTGTTCCTGCTTTTGTAGGCCTTACCTGATATCAGTCATTAGTAAAAAAAAAAAAAATCTGCTTACAGTCCCTCAGAATGGTACTGATAAAAGAGAGGGAAAAACAGGGCTGAACATTTATCTTATTTTTTCGATAATCAGCCCCTCCCAGGCTCCTTTTGAGGATTTCTGTCAGGATCAGAGAAGTGTGTTAATATCTTATCAAACAGCTCAGAAGCATCGTCTTGTTCCGTTGCACAGATCAATGCGGAGTGGAATTTTTCACCTCGCATAGAACCTCGACGATCCTTCTATTGAAACGTGCAGTTCAGAATCTTCAGCAGCGAAGATCGCGGTGCATTTCTCGAGCCACACCCTCAAAGAACATCCTTGAATCAGTTCTGACCATTAGATCAATAAATAAACCCCATCTAGAAGATGCGGTAAGTGCGGAAATGTCACTCAGGGCTGACGCACTGGCAGACAGACGTTGAACTCTGCATTTGAACGTCACATGTTCCCAACCCCCCGGTCCCCTCCATACACCACTGACTCATCTTGCATTTGGCTGGTTGGTGAAATGCTGCCACAGGGAGTCATATCAAGTGCTGTCATTCATTAACTGCCGATTGTTTTATTTTTCTAGCTATTGGACCGACGTCAGGATTTCAAAACTGACGCCTACGCAGATGAGTTCCAAGCTGATGAGGTGTGTATCATGCCAGACTCGCTTTTCATCTTAAAACAAGAATGTCTGAGATTAATTTTCTTTATCCCACACCCCCAATGTTCTTATACAGTCGTGTTTATCTTGAAATGAGATTAAGAAGACAAAGCGAAATGGTTCTAAGAATAAGAAAATGCTGACACGATTGTAGTACTCCCAGAAGTGAGCTGGGTTGCTGCAAAATGACTTGTCTCAGAAATGAAAGCTTTGAAAACAGAACTGGTGCTTTTTGTTGGTAGGGCCACTTTTGAAAGGGGGCGGGGGTGTAGGGCAAAAGTACGTGAGAGCCGACGCCTACCCCAGCCCAGGCACAGGAAGCGCTTCCGAATGAGGCGTGTCCTCATCTTGCCAATCACGGCCAGGTAGGACTGCCACGCCTCCGTCAGCACCCAGCAGAAGGAGGCTAGGAAGAAGAAGTGGAGGAAGGCCGCAGTCACTGTGCACAATCCCTGTGGAGAGGGGGGGAGGGGGGGTGATAATTGGGAAACAAAAACCACAGCAGATCTGCAGACTGAGGGTCAGCCAAGGGAGGTCATCATTGCATGACCCTTCACCAGTTCTCTGCACATCACACCTGAGTTAAGTGCTAGAAAGGCAGGACATGCTTCTGTTTGCACTGCCTGAGCAGCGTTTTATTAAATGAAAGAATATGATAATAAGAGACAGTAATATGTAAATTGGAGCATTATCATCTTGTTGCCTATCTGATGCATTTATCCAAAGTGACACGCATTTTTACCCCTTTACACCGCTGAATATGTTGGTAATTGCAAGTTCTGTAAGTATCGTAATTAAGGCTGTAAGAATGAGCAAAAATTAATTGTACCTTGGATAAAACTGTTGGCTTAGCATTATTAATAATGGGGGGGGGGAATGTTTTCAGAAATTGGCATGTGAAATGGATGTGATCGTGAATACTAAAAGGCATATAATATTTAAATTGAATGTTGTAATGCGTCCCACAAGATTAATATTGAAATCGAAACTGAATTAAAGAACTTAAGCTTTGAGACATATGTGTTCACGAGTATCTGAGGAAAAGCCTAGTGCAAAACTGTAATTGTAGGTCGGTCATGATTTATAACATCTTGAAGATTAAAGCATTTCACAAGTGCTTTTAATCAATGAATCATGGATGCAGTTAGAAAAGGGGGAACGTCTAATTTTATTACCAGTCTATAGTCACCTTTCCCAATGTCATTCTGTGATCCTGGTTAAAAAAAAATCTGAATTTAATAAAGACAGAGTATTTTAATTTTTATGGCCGTACAGTGTGTAATGCGACCGACAATCCACATACAACTTTGACCATTTTCCACATATAAGTATGCGTCGTGTTTGTTTGCTAAAGTTAAGTTTTCATAACTGTCCACAACTGAGTAAGGCTGTTTTGTTTGCTTTTCACTGCTTTTGTTCTGTTATTTTACATGTTGCCACGGTTGCTGCTCCAAGCAGCAGCATCATTAGTTAATTATAAGGCCAGCCCACAAGTTGCTCACTAGCTTTAATGTTTCTTGTGTCTCTTTTAGTTTATTCTGTTTAAGTCAGCTTTTCTCGTGCTTAGAGACTGGTTGTCTGACTGGTTCTATGTGCTAGGCCCTTGTTAGTGTTTGGCCTGGATAATCTGGCTTCGCCCTGTTTTTGTTAATTCTGTTCAGCAGTTAATTCTCGTTTCCTGTTTCTTTCATAAAATTCCTTTGGAAAAAAAAAAACAAAAATAAAAACAAACAAAAAAAAAATCTGTGCTTTGGCTCAACTTCTCAATCGTTACAGTCACACCTTAGCAGGGGTCATTCTTGTCACAGCCGAGACAAAAGCAAGGTCACGCTCTCTTTCACTGTCAGACAACAGCAAAGCCAGTTTGGAAACACTTTTAGACAAGAATACTGAGACAGATGGACCACTCTTTTATTAATACTAGAAGGTGGTACACCTGCAAGTACATGATAAATCACTTTTGCACTTTTACATGGGGACACATTTGAGACTGCAGGTAGCTTCACTGAAGTAATTTCTGCAAATGCCAGTGACCTACCAGGAAACAAACCAAGGCATAGCAGTCATTACGACAAATATTATTCCTTTCATAACTTTTGATGGCTGAACAGAGACTAAATTCATTCCACCTGATTCACTTTGAAAGTGTTTATAGAACATCTGCGTATCTTTGCTAGAGAAGGCTTGACGATTTTAACACTTTAAGTGATGTCATCCTGAGCCGGTGGTAAAACACAGAGAACTGCAGAAAATGTGTGTGTCGAGAACTGTGTCTATAGCATAGTCTTATACCACTGTCATGATCTGCAATGCCATGAATGTTACTCAAGCTCTGACTGGCACTACTGCATATACCTAACATCTTTAAAATGTGAATAAAAATATTTCTCAGTATTTCAGGAAGGTCTGAGGTGACCTTTAAGTTGTGATTACTTGCACCATTTCCAGCTTATTGAACAACAGGTAAATCAGAGGCAATAAAAGAGAACACAGTGATGGCTCGCAGTGTGTGAACAACACAGCGGTTGTGTATTTATAACAGGTACTGCACAACACATCACTACGAAACAACTGCTGCAGAACACAGTACCATGGAGGTCATGCAAATTAATTATGTATACACCAAAACTGGGCGGGTATTAAAGCAGAAAGGGAATGAGAAAAACGCCTGTCTTTTTGTGTTTTCTGAATGTTATGTTATGATTACATTGTGAACTCTTAGCACACTGCGCTAATGCGCCTTCTAAATTGAAAACCGAAATAAAACAAAATCCATCACGGCAACTGCAGTATTGTTCTCTGACATCGGCACTAGGAGGTGCTAGAGAGACCATACTCAGGAAGTACAGCTCATGTGAGCTTGGACAAAGCACGCACTCCACGTAGCACAGCCCTTCACAAAACTGAATTGTTTCACTCTGTTCTTTCATCAAAGCGGTGCGGCCATGCTGATCAGTAGCTTTATCTCTCGAAAGCCAGCGCCGTCTGCATTACGGTGAAGCACTCGAGTGTTAGAGCAGAGCTCAGATGTTGCTCCACTCTCACAGGTGCGCTAATCTTTCACTGTCTCTGGCACACCTCCGCACTGACGACCAGGAGAAGCTGGCCCAGGTTGACAGGCGGGCCGCTGCGTTACAGATGAAAGGCAACGCTAGCGACAGGCGTTAGCAGAGTGGTTTTAACAAGACAGCTAAGGATTGAGGAGGATGACGGAGGCAGAAGAATGTCCGTACAGCCTCGGCGTGTTCTCTGCTTGCTTTCTGATGCCTCTGGCATTCGAGCCACCTGCCATAAGTGGCATTCTGGCATATTCCACCAGCTGCCGTGAGGACATCTGACTGGACCTACCTAGGAATTCAGCCCATCAGGTTGATGTGATTGCCGCTGCTCAAAGGACCTGCAAGGAGGTCAGTGCTTTTTGTTGCGTGAAACCGTGGGCTGAGAGGCTCTGCCTCAGTGGAATGTCAGAGCTGAGACAAGGGAATGTTTGTGCTTCCTGAAGCAGCAGCTGCTCTTCTGTGTGGATTGTGTGACTGTGTGGGCAAAGAGCTCAGAACTGGGCAAGGCAGAGCAGAAACACACTGTCACCTCCACAAGCAAAGGCATTTTCTCCATCTCTCCTACACAAACACACACACACACACGCACACACACACGTGGGGTCGCTGCCTTCACAGCAGGGGACTGCCTCACCAACATCCTGTCCCTCACCTTGCTCAGCGTCTGAGACTGTCCCACGAGAATGAGTACGTTGGAGGCCAGGATGGACAGGCAAAAGTTCACCAGGATGATGGACCTCTCAGAGCGGATGTACCTGCAAGCCGTGCGGAAGAAGGAAAACAAATAGGTGATCTGCATGCCCCCACCTGAACAGTTCACTCACCAATGTCTGTACCCATTTAAAAACTAAAAGTGAATACCTGCAATATAGCTGTCTGCAAAACCTGATGAGAATTTAGCAGTGTTGGACATGTAGTGTGCAGGAACAGGTACACAAGCGCAGTAAGGAAACAAACATCATCACGTAAGAGTACCAGGAAGCAACTGTTCTGACTGGACCACAATAGAACTGATGCTCTTTGTACTTACCCATAAGGCCATGGGCTTACTCTGGTCACCACAGTCAGCAAGACAAACATACCCATTCAGTCAGTGACTTTGTGTTACATACCTCTAACACCTAAAAGTTTTGAAACATCCTCTCACCTGAGAGAGAGAAGCCTTCCATGACTTGGCCCAGACAGCCGGGTACGGCAGTGGTGAAAGTGGTATTTTTAAAATTCGTAAAACTTGTGTTTCATATCGTAACTGTCCTTCAAAAACAAAAATCTGCGTGCATAAGTGTGTGTGTGTGTGTGTGTGTGTGACAGAGGGCGACAGATAAACATTGATAAAAAGATACCACTGACAAAATTTTGAATCTCGCTGGATAAATGTCAAATTCTTCCAACTTTCCTGTTAAAAAAAGGCCAGGACATTTTGATGGTTGTTTTCGATCTGCTCTTCACTTTTGCTGCTTTGGGGATGGGAATTGCTCGAAATCACTGGGAAGGGCCTGCAAAGCCAGCGGAGCCTAATATGTGCACGTCTGCATGTATGAGGTCCTGCCTTTGCTCTGCTAGTTTCACCCACAGTGTGTGGCACGGGGGAGGTCTTGGAACAGGGGCCTGGCACGCTCGCTCTGGCTATGAGGCAGGTCATGTGACCCTCGCCCCATCTGCCCGTTGGGCGGCGCTACCCAGCTTTCATACGGCGCTCTCGCTCGTCAGAAGCGCTACTCGTTTGTACGCAATTAGAGCTAATTGGGTGCTTGGCGTCGACACGGCCTTCCTCCTGCCAATTCTACTTTATGCCTTTAACAAATTTCCCATGAAAACCCCTCCAAAAATATTTTGCAAAATGCCAGTTATTTCAGGCCATGTCTTTGTGAAGGAATTAAAATGGGCTTTCTCGTTTAATGGAGAGATAGAGTTAGCTTTTTCGTTGCTGCCTTTGTGAACCCAACCCAACCCAACCCAACCCAACCAAGGGGAGCAGGAGATGAGCAGCTGCGTCACAACACCCAAGCTCTGTTCACACAAACAGAGCATTTGCACCTGGCATGAGCTGGCCCATCTGTCCGGATAACAATGCCACGTTTCCATGAAAACAAGCGAGACGCCACACGTGGGCAAACAGAGGGTTTTACACAATCTGGCCCCTGCAGGTGCTCCTTGGGATTTCAGAAGGCTTTAAACACGGGTGGATGTCCCTGTCCTGACTGTGTCGTGAGTTCCCAAGGTTACATAGTTGAGAACAGATAAGAGCGCCAGAGAGTGGGGTGTCCACAATCTGGGGTGTGCTGGGACAGAGGTAGGGCTGCGTCAACAAGAGGCGGGGACTCCTGTGACAACTGGCATCGTTAGCGCGAGAAGCTGGAATGTTGTGGGCAGCAGGAGGCTGGGGGAAGGCGTGACAAGGTGCGACCACCAGCAGAGAAGGCATGGGTGGAGAGGAAGCACGTACCTCCAGAAGGCAGCATATATGAGCAGCAGGATGAGCAGGGCTGTGCAGGAGATCCCACATCCCACCATAAGCGGCACCGACGGCATGCTGGAAGGCCCTGTCTCCTGCAGAGACATGAAGAAAGAGGTGAAGCAGCAGGGTGGAGGATTTGATTACTCTAGCACACAGTCCTCTCTAATTTGTGAGGTTCTAGGTGATAGCCTGACAGGCTTCGAATGGGAATGTTTTACTTTACATTACTAGTTTGAGCAGCTGAACCACAGCAGACATGGAAGAATCAGACACTGAGGGAGAGAAACAGAGGCTCGGTGCAGTCATGCACAGTCAGGCGAACGCTCATGGCCACGTGCACGCGCACACACGTGCACAACCGAGTATCCATGTGGCTTCATAGGGAAGCAGCTCTGGACAGGGCTTAAGCCTCACCTGCTCAATGTCTTGCACCCTCTTACAGCCAGACTTCGTATGAAATACAGGAAACCTGTTATCGACCCTGACATTGTTCCACTGACCTCTGACACTCAGACTCTCTTCTTTTTCTGTCTCCATTCTTACCTGAGCTCTCTTATTTATTACAGCCCCCTGATACAGCCAACTTTCACTTCTCCACAGTCTCCCAGCAAGATCTACATCTCACTTTGTGAAGGTGCGAAGAGGACAGCAGGGAAATGTTTCTTATCTGTGTGACTTAGCTACTCTCAAAAATGTCCTGCAGCATTGTAGTCTAGAAAGGCATTTCGATTTCTAAATTGTGTATATTTGTGGAAAACAGCTGTATATACCGCTGTCCAACACATGGATACTAAAATCAGGGAAGTGCTCATAGGAAATGTGAAAGACAAATTATTCAGTGTTTTAATATTATTTTCAAAGAAGTTGGTGCAGGCATTGAGGTAAATTTGAGGCCTTTCACCTTAGCTGTGGTGCCGTTACTCACAGTAGACCTAAACACACACACATCACTCACAGCATGCCCAAACACACACATCACTCAAAGTAGACCTAAACACACACATCACTCACATTACACCCAAACACACACATCACTCACAGTACGCCCAAACACACACATCACTCACAGTAGACCTAAACACACACATCACTCACAGCATACCCAAACACACACTTCATTCACAGTACGCCCAAACACACACATCACTCACAGTACGCCCAAACACACATTACTCACAGTACGCCCAAACACACACATCATTCACAGTACGCCCAAACACACATTACTCACAGTACGCCCAAACACACACATCATTCACAGTACGCCCAAACACACACATCACTCACAGTATGCCCAAACACACATTACTCACAGTACGCCCAAACACACACATCACTCACAGTACGCCCAAACACACACATCAATCACAGTACGCCCAAACACACACATCACTTACAGTACGCCCAAACACACACATCACTCACAGTACGCCCAAACACACACATCACTCACAGTATGCTCAAACACACACATCACTCACAGCAGACCTAAACACACACATCACTCACAGCATACCCAAACACACACTTCATTCACAGTACGCCCAAACACACACATCACTCACAGTACGCCCAAACACACATTACTCACAGTACGCCCAAACACACACATCATTCACAGTACGCCCAAACACACATTACTCACAGTACGCCCAAACACACACATCATTCACAGTACGCCCAAACACACACATCACTCACAGTATGCCCAAACACACATTACTCACAGTACGCCCAAACACACACATCACTCACAGTACGCCCAAACACACACATCAATCACAGTACGCCCAAACACACACATCACTCACAGTACGCCCAAACACACACATCACTCACAGTACGCCCAAACACACACATCATTCACAGTATGCCCAAACACATATAACAGCACTTTCTAGGTTGCGCTTTGCAGCTTTACAAAATTAGTGTCAGGCCGTGCCTGTAGCCTTCAGCTGGTCACGGAGACCCCGAGCAGCACGGAGACCCTGAGCAGCACCCTGAAATGATGGCTGATAGGGCTCCAGGATATTTGCTCAGCACAGATTCAGTCTGTTTGGATATTTGGATTGTGTTAGACAGGAAACCTCTGAAAGTTCAGAGAACATGAGATCACATCTCTGCTCCACTAACGCTCTTTTCAAAGAACAAATAAATAAATCAGACAAAGAAAGTAATACAGTTCACAGCTCCAAATAAAGCCCTTCAATTTCTCCTTAAGCCTGTTTTGCTTGTGTGACTCTTTGGTCAATAAATCAATTCATTTTATTTGGTACAGCACACTTTTACAAGCAAGTTGTTGCAAAGCACTTTGCAGTAATTAACAGTATTTTTCCAGATTAAAAACATTAAAAAACCCCTGAAAGGTCAATACTGAGGAAAAAAAAAAAGTGAAAATTACACAATTATGCACTGACTATTTTAAAAGTGACTGACTATCCCTTCATAGTTTCCTGGCAAACAAGGGCAGTGATACTTGAAATAACATACTAAATATATTTATTTTGTGACCTGATGGCTCACTTGGTACAGCATCAGGCTGGGATGCGGAAGTCTCCCAGTTTGAATTCAAGCCCAGCCACCAGGTGTGTCCCTGGGCAAGACACTTCAGCTCCCTAGGTGCTGTGTACGGCTGCCCACTGCTCCCCTCAGGGGGACGGGTTAAATGCAGACAACAAATTTTGCTGTAACACGTATATGTACGCCATGACAATAAAACCTTATTATTATTATTAATCTATAAAGAATAGTGACCAGGAGTGACGCTGGCAGAGTGATCACAGTTATGTGACTCCAGTGCCATATGCAGGGGAATGGCAGACCACAATGACGTCTTCGTGCTGTGTCCTGCCAACGCTTGGACTTGTTCCCTAGACATCATTTCAAGGCAGATGTCTGGGTCCAGTTCGTGATCTGTTAGCTCATGTCCAGATGGCATTGAGTTAGATGCAGAAGGAAAAAAGGGGAAACTAAGAACTGAGCTGATAAATAGTTAGATTACCCATAGGTACAGATAACCAAGTGCACTAGGGTAGTGGTTTTTAAATAGGGGTAGTGGTACCACAGGGGGTGCTTAACAACACCTCAGGAGGTACTTGACAAAATTAGAAAAACTGAAAAAGTTATCTTCAGTAATTTACAAAAGGCACATAAAACATCAGAGGCTATAAAGGGGAAAAAAACTGCAAGAGAGGGATACACAAACCAAGAAAGGTTTGGCCCCACTGCACTAGGGAATAGTTTTAGTGAGTTAATCTAGGACAACATTATAAAAAGATTGTGAAGGATGGAAACACTACCAAAGGCATCCTTTAGAACCAGGATAAATTACAAGCATGCGGGCCCAATCTGACATTTATTTGTCTCCAGTCAATCCTTTGAAATTGTTGTATATCTGTGAGGGTGGGAGGTGCTTGGCAGTACATTAGGTCTGTGAGAATTTGACCCCATGCAAAATGTAACGACAATCCCTGAGCGTACTTGACCACTGACAGCTGCTAGAACGTTCTACGAACCATGAGAACGCACTTCTGCCTTTTGGTACTCCCGATCTTGGCAACTCTGCTTTGTGGTGGCTATTGTGAAGGACTCTATGGGGAAGCACACTCAAACACATCAGCAAAGGCCTGTTTAAGGTGTGAAGAAATATTTTCGCATTCCACTATGAACTTGACGCGGGGCCAGAGCGGAGAGGACAGCACAGGAACTAATGAGTTTGCAAGCTTGAATTTTAGCACAAGCACGAACTCCTGCAGCTGTGCATTAAACTCGTTCTCATTCACCGGAAGCTCTGTTTGACTGCCAACATGACCCGCTCCGGCTCCAACAGTCTCCGTGTGGAGCATTTATCATCCCTGCAATCGATGGTTATATCTCAGCCTCTTGAGTGGACCATTTGGGGATTGGTCAAGGCTGAGCAGGTGGGGGGGGGGGGAGAGGCACTAAGGAAAACTCTGTTTATTTATTTAACACTGTTTATTACCATGGCTGATGTTTTCACCAAAAGCAATATATGCCATTTTGAAATTGCACTCCTCCACCCACTGTAAACAGAAAGATGTATTTCCAGAAGTAGTCCAGGCGAGCAGGTTTCCTTCAGGGACCAACCCTATGAGCCTTTGAAGCAGCTTCTTAACCGCTATGCTATCTTTTACCCCCTTGCTAACAATAAACTGCGGATGGACTTCAGGAATCAGCACAGCAGCTTGAATAACATTTCTCAGAGCTATAAAGCCTTTTATCACAAAACACAGCTCTCAAATGTAAAGGCGCTGGTTTACACTGCAGTCAAATTTCACTAGTAGTCTAGGAATTCTTGTTAAAATCCCATTATATCTGCATAATCAGATTAACCCCAAAAGTACCTCAGCATTTAGGTGGCACAGTTCATTAGCCTGGAGAGATGTAGTTGGAAAGAGCATGTGATCACGTGGAAGCTGTGAACTGCAGGTTAATTCATGTTTAAACAGACTTCTACTTCCTTACACAGATGCAACACAACATCACAAGCAGTGGGGAAAAGCTTGATTTACAGAATTGTAGCTAAATATGTATTAACCTGTGATCTAACGGTCTGTCTGTACCAAGAAGGGGCGAATACAGAAGATGGTGATATTAACCACACCTGCTGGAGCAGATAATTTTCACGCTGGGTGTTGATTATGAATGACACTCCTCATCTTGAGGACGAGACGTAGGAGGGGAGTAATTTGTCAGTCGAAACGCGGAACGGCTGGGCTCTGTTTTCACAGGTTTCCACAATTTGACCCACCCAGCGGTGCTGATACCCTCACTGTCTTAATTATCTCGGGCCACAGACCCATCTCGTCACGGGCCGGCGCGTGTATCGGCAACAGAGGTGGATGCGATCTCTGGCGGGAATTCTCATCAGCGTGACGGAGCCGCCCCAAACCAAAGAGAGCGGAATGAGGCTGGGTGAAAGGGCAGGCCTGTCTGCCGGTCCGCATCAGCATGTGAAATGATGAAACCAAGGAGTGGAAAAAATACCGACAATTGGAAAAACGAAACAAAAGGCATAAAAAAACTCACTCCAATCAGGCAGCGACAGAACATGCATAGATGGGGGTCCTTTTTCATCAAGTACAAGCAACACGAAGGTTAAGAGAAGTGTCTAATCCCCGACCACTCTGCAAAACGTTTCCTATTTGTGGCAGCAGAGCAGTGAGCCAAGGCAACATGGTCGAGAATAATGAGCAAATGAAGAATGCCGAACGACAGCAACGGTAACATATTACAAAGAAGAGATTAAGCCAAAGAAAGCAAAGGAGGAGTTATGTTTAAAAAATAATGTTATCTCCCCTCTGTTTGTAGCAAAATGGAAATCGAAAGGGCTCGTCTGAAGAAAAGAGTTTCCGGTTGATGAACATGGTTCAACAGGCTTATGCGTGGGAGGTAATGGCATTTGATGAGTCAATAATGAAAGACAGGTCAAAGAAAGGCCAGATCTCCACTCTTTAAGAAAGTGCTCGTCTGTTCTGTTTAGCCATGCTACAGTCAGACTGGAGATGAGTGGATGTAGCCACAAGAGAACCACGACTTCCTCAAACAGCAGGCCTGATCCAAACCAGTCTATAACCGGACCAGCAGAAGTATTACCCAGGAATGGAGTCATAACTTAAATGAAATTTACAAAAATGTATCAAGTTACAGTGTAAATCTTGCTAGTTTAATAGCTAATAATATATTAGGAAAAAGGCTGACCTGAGTAATTTGCCTAATGACTACTCTAGCTCGTTATTTATGTAGGTTGTCTGTGTCACGTTCGCAGAACGTAGGAACAGAAGCAAAGGCAAAGTCTATTGTGCAAAGGGGTTCTTTACTCCACAGGATCAGGGCAAGGTACAAACACACAGGTTTTAC
>JABJVR010005686.1:0-13265 GCA_025773905.1 Chitala chitala | reverse complement strand
GGGTAGGCTTATTAAGAGGAATTTGTTTATTTAGACACACACACATTCTGCCCCGTAGTACTGTACTTCTCACAGAATATCTCACATCTTAGTCGGGAAATTCGTATGTATCGAGTTGGTGTAATCTGTTGGTTTTAGTACTCACACGTTCTAACAATATAGAGCGAAATGGTATAAAGAACGAAATGTCTGTGTTCTCCTGCACGGTGTTACTTTTTAAAACTGTAAGAGATTTGTAAAGCCTGATGACAGCACGTTCCAGTCTGCCTGCAGCTCTAGCGTGAAATCTTAAAACTAACTTTGGACAGTAATGTTTGGAAAGGTTGGACTGTATACTGTTTGAAATATAGTTTAAATGTTTAGGTAACAATACACCACCGTACTATGACATAAATCAAATACTGCAATTCCCTGTGGACCCTCATTTGGACAAGCTGGTGGAAACGGAGCACAATGTAAACCATTTGCAAAAAAGCTTCAATAGGTGATTAGTACATTTTGACACTAGAGGGAGCTAGACGACAACACTATTTAAAAAACTTTTTGTAAAGGCCTCAGAAATTAAAAGCTTGCTTTAAACGTACCATTTTATCACTGATATAAAACTAATTATGATACAGCTCAATAAAATGAACACAACAGGGCTTTAGTTGAAAACTTTAAAGTTGTGTACTATGTATGAGCATTTTGTTGAAATTAATTTTTACAACATTAGAATAAAGAGGCAGGCTTTATTAGTACACATCCATGTACTAATAGAGAATGCTATATTTAACACTACCCATGTTTTAGCTTGAAACACAGTCGGCAGTCCTCAGTTATTTATTCATTTTTCAAACCACTTATCCTGTTAAGGGTTGCAGGAAGCCTGGAGCCCAACCCAGGAGACACAGGGCGTGTGCGCACACACGCACACGCACACACACACACACAATGTAGAGAGACCAATGAACTTAACACACATCTTTCTGGACTGTGGGAGGAAACCGGAGAACACCCGCCAAGCACAGGTAGAACAAACTCCACACACACAGACCCAAAGCAGGAGTCTAACCCCAGGCCTGGAGGTGCGAGGTAACAGTGCTAACCACCACACCACCTGTGCTCAGTTTTCTCAATAAGATCTAATGGTGGCAATGTGTTCACAGGATACCACCTCAATATTCAATAGAGGACCTCCTATTTACGTTTGGCGATTAGAGGGCCCTTCTCTCTCAGACACCCCACTTAATCATCATTTAGGCATTGGAGTAAGAAGCCAGCTGTCATTGAATAACAAGTTCAAGAATATCTTTTTAATGAATGGATTGAAATATGTCATTCCTTACAGTAATGGTTAGCTGATTGACAATTATATACGAGCTACAAACCTGCATTTTTTATTACAATAGGGGACACAAATGTCAAATAATGTTATCATATATCTTGACATGACCTGAAATGCTTGCAAAATGTTTATCCAGTTTTATGCCCAGTCAGAAAGTATTGCCAAAATAATTTTTTATTCGTGAAGTGTAAAACACCAATCACCAAGGGACAGCAAAGAACATGAAGCTCAAAGTTGGGCCATGTAGTCATCTTTGTTAGAGACAAGAAAAGGCCCAGTGCACATCACCAAATGCCAACTTCATGCCTTGAAGTGGTACACTGGGCTGACCTAGTTTACACAAATAACTCCTAACTGATGAAAGTGTTTGATGGCGTAGGGGTGGGGCACAGCGCCAGCACTGAGTGATGGGAAAGCTCCGACCTGCTTATCCGTCCACACTGCTTGTTGGTATCAGTCTGCATGTCAGTGCAGGTAATGATATCTTACACTTGTTAGCCTATCTTTATGCAAAACATAGTATTATGGTGTAGGGAAGCTGAAGAGCCTGTTGTTACACAGATGAGTTTTAATTCAAATTCAGTCAATAGCCTTCAAGAAGGGTTTCACTGAGGTGCTCAAGCAGACCCAAGTAGGTGGTACCTGAGATAAAAGAACAGGATGATTGCAATATCAATCAAATAACATGCCACACAGTAGTGCATCCCCTTGCAATTTTGTAACCAGCTGTACCCACACTTGACATTTCATTTAGCCAGTTCCCATTCTTCATCTTAATACCTTCAGACAGAATCTCAGTAATAGATTTTCTAATAAATATTCAAAAGAGTCTAGTGCTTTGGCTGCAATCTTAACCAAAATGGAAGATTGATTCACTGCCCAATCCAGTATATACGGTAAATATCATGAGTGGGATTGTTGGGGTGCAGATCCCCTGTGCTAAAGACTTGAGGTCAGTTTATGTATCGTCCTTAATTCCCTTTTCTACATAGGAGAATCTGTATGGGAATAAGGGTGAACTGAGATGCAGATGTTCCTTGATCATGTCACATATCTTGCCTCATGGTACTATACCATGGATTTGAGAAAGTCAAAACTGACAGAATGCTCTGTTAGTGCAGTGGATGGATATAGGATGGGATAAGGGATGGGATAAGGGATGGGTAAGTCATCCACTTAAATCTTGTTCACTCTCATTCACTCATTCATGAACTTACTTACACCAAGTCATATTCTTTTTTTACATGCAGAATTGTCCAGATAGGATGATCCAAATACAAACCACTTGCAAGCAACACTTTCTAGTAGAAACAAGATCTCTGACCTCAGCTGCTTTAATCTTGGCATTAGCTCAGACTCTCATATGATGCTAGTAGAGACAGTACAGTAGTGGCCCACCACTGTCCTGGAATGTGACTGCAGTGGGGTGTGCCTCCAATTTGAGCACTGCAATGGACATCTTGGTGGGTCCTGAATGTACACATTCATAGGGGCCAGCATGACATCTGTTCATTCTTCACAAGGCAGCCTTTCAGGCTGAACAAAGTGACACGGACACAGAGGCGGAGCCTATTGGCGGAGGAAGGGACATGAATTCCTTTGGGTTTTTGCTACGGATGCCATGGGTCTTTTTAATCTCTCAAAATCTATAACCATGTTTTAGATACTCTAGTTGTGTGCCATACATTTCCCATGTCAGGTAATTGCTAATTAGCAAGGGAATCTTTCTCATTAAAACATGCTCAGTCAGGGATTTATTCTCAAGCCTTTGGAAAGGCATGTACCATAATTGGATTAAGGGGAATGTAATTAGTGGGCTATTATAATCAAATGCTGTGCTACAGACATTGGTGGATGATTCCAAAAGTGTTTTGGGCTTTCACATTCATCTCACTGGGCAGTCCATGTAGAGGCAGGTCAGATGGCAGTGTTGTGTCAGTCTTTTTCTATGGTGGTTCTGTGTGAGTGATTTTGTGACTTCTGCACTTGATTTTTTTCCATTTTTTACCAAAACACTCTGGTTCCAGCACTTCACATTTACAGTCTGTTGTCAGGTGTCATTGAATGCAACAATAACATTAATAACAGTGAAATACAGCAGTCCATTAGCCTGTATAAAACAACCAGGAAACTGATACCATAACCCTTAAGAAAATGAATGTAAAATAGTTCTACTTTGTTATTTTGTTACATTTACTATGATGAAAATAAAAAACTTTTTTCCCATAAAAATGAAATGGCAACTAAAGAAAAATGACAATTTGTGTGTGTGTGTGTGAGTGAGAAAGAGAGAGAGAGAGAGAGAGAGAGAGAGAGAGAGAGAGAATCAGTGATTAAGTGGGTGGGTGGATGAGTGAATGAATGGATGGATGGGTGATTGAGTGACAATGACAGCATGTTTCTTATAGCTTTTAAAGGTTTTTAAACTGTTTGTGTTTCATAATGAAGCAATAGCATAACATTAATGTATTTTATTTTCAAAACATGGTAGGACAAGTGCAAAACTCAGTAAATAACCCTCATGTAAAGGAATGTATTGTGATTAAGATAGATGTTTGCTGTGTTTGTACCACTGTTTGGATTCTTTTCAATTATTTTTAGCACCAAATTCCTGTAAACAAAAGTAAGATTTAAAGTACTTTTTTCAAGCTTCTACTTGTGTAACCAAAATGTCAAGTTAGCAGTCGCTCTCACTCACCACTTTCCACACACAAAGCCATTGTGGCACGTGTGCATTTCTATGCATAATAAGTCACATATATGGAACATGTGCTCATTATAAACCATAAATCATTATTTTGAGGAGAAGGTATGACACCAAAAGCTCAAATACAGAGTTAGGCTCATTGAAATTATGAAGGATTATAGCAAGACTGCTTATGCATGTGCTGCATTCATGTGTACATAAACTATTATGGTGAAAACTTTGTAAAGTTTTATGCATGAGGCCCCAGGTCTGGGTGCCACTGAAGAAAGAATGAATTCTGGTCTATTAAAATTGAATCATTAGACATGTCTGCAATAAACTGAAAATGAGTTAAGTCAGGAAAGAATACAGCGTTCCAAGTATAACGATTTTTTTTCTGCCATCTCCTGTACGAGAGCCAGGAGGGAGGAATGGAATGTATTTTATCTTTCATCAGCTATTGTCATGTGTGCCTAACAGGAAATGTGAGGGGCTGCCTTGTGTTGCCATTGTTTTTACAGCATGTCATTGCACACAGAACCCAGTGCTACTGTGGTGAACATCACTGCAGGACACAAACGCACGCAGACGTGTATATATGCGCAGATTAAATCACACAAACAGAAAATACAAGATCATGCACAAAGATTCACACACCCCAAACAATCATAATATATTTGCTGTCATCTTGCACCTATCATACTCTGTTTTGCCCTCCAGATGTCGCCATTTACCCTGTTCTCATGTGTTTCCTCATTCTGCTCACCCCTTGTGAGCTATGTTAATTCAGTCAGTGTTTTCATGTGTTTCCCATTCTCCTCTCTATATATATGCTTACCTTGTGGTTCAGCCCCCAGCCAGTTGATGTAGAGTGTAGACTTTAGTATTGCATCTACTGTTTCATCTTTTTGTACTCTGTTTTTTATTCTTTCATATTGCTTGGTACCGACTCCATTTAAATAAACCATTCTGTGTTTAGATTTAACAAGTCCCTCCATCACTACATTCCCCTGAATGTTACACTCTCAGACTCACGCACACACACACACACACACACACACACACACACACACACACACATATACAGACAATGTATAAGATAAGAATAAAATGCAAACAGCAATAAAAACCTAAGTGAAAGCACACAAAACACACAAAAATGAGCACACACACACACACATTTCCAGAAAAGCAAAAACACAAAGAAGAAAAAAAAAATGGAATGCAAATACACAAACACACATGCACTCTTGCGCAAATGCAAACTATTGCATGAAAACACAAATACAAATAAGAGCTTACACTTTGGAAGTAAATACACTGACATATCTCACGCAATAACACAAGTCATTCATCTGTTCTGTAATTTCTTCCCATGCAGGTTCTCTGGGCCACACTGCAGCTAACCTACCCTCAACCCAGGAACCATTACCCTGAAACTGCCACAACTCTTCCCAGGTCCATTCTTATGACAATTCAGCTGTGTGCGCCTGGAGTAACTTATTTTCTTTCTACTGGCTAGTTAGCAGTTGGTAGGTTGGAGAGGGTGTGGCAGAGGTGGGTTTGCTGCCTCCTGTATGGTTTTGTCCCTTTGGGCACAAACACATCCCTTGAGCTGGACATGAAAAACATATATACAGTTTGCTTAGTTTTTTAGTTTTACTTTAAAAAATTTCAAATATGAATTCTACATAGAGGGAGGGGAAGGCAACCATGGTTTAGAAGCCACTGTAGACCGAAGCAGAGCAGTGTAAACATTATGGAACTAAGTGGTGTGTATGAGTCTGTGTGGTCGATGTTTCATAAGTCTGTGTGGTCTGTGTGGTCAATGTGCAAAACTGTTCTTTTCTTTCCCTAGAGAAATGTTATGTAGAAGGGACACGGAAGGTGTTCACAGATTAATCTATAATTAGAACTGAAGAATGATGCAGCATAACACAAGCTGGATTTATGCATCATCAGTGCTGATGCTAATTTAAATGTCTTGTTGAAACAATATAACAATATAACAGTGGTTATATTAACATTGTTTAAAGGTTCTACAAATTTTGTAGCGATTTAAATGGGTTATGTCTGTTGTATAGAGCACATAGTTTTCTCCCTGTGTAATGTAACCTCTTTCCTTTTTAAACAATATTTTTTCTTCTCTCTTTATGCATAATTTTTAATCTCTACATTGGATATCCTCTTCAAATTCCAGTTAAAAATCAGAAAGCTTAATTGGTATGAAAAACAATGTACATTGTCTACATACTGCCAAAGGATAATGTACACCAAAAATTAACAGGCATATAAACATAATTTGATATGTTACAAACAAACTACTGAGCAAAATTGAGTACATAATGTAGCTCAAAGAACTGAAGAATGTATTCTTTATCATTTATTTGCACATAATACAACTTTGGAGGATTTCTGAAACATTTGTTGTAGACTCTGAATGTTTTTTTGTTGTGCAGGAGGAAGTGCACTCACCCTCCCCACCACTGTGCAGTGACCGCAGAGACAATCATTTTTTGCGTCAAAATATCTTCGTTCTTTTGCCTTTCTCAGTTGATTCTTGAGCGTGTTCAGGATCTCTCTTTGCTTTGTTTCATACCTCTGCCAGAGAGCTGAAGTGGTACTCTGACAGCAAATCAATTGAGTATTGGTTTCATTTGCCCTTTTCCCACATATAAGATATTTGTTTGTCTCATAATCTGAAATGCATTGATTTGTTATAGTTATGCATTGTTGGTATCAGCATGAAGTTTATGTTTTAGGCTTATGAATTGCAGTGCTTCAGTACCAACCGATGAAAAGGACCTGGACTGAGGTTATACGGTTTATACTGTTTATTGAGCTTCAGTTTATATGCATGCAGAATTTTCTACTTGAATGTCAGGATTGTGCAAACTGAGTGAAGTTTAGAGATGGTTTCATCTTGGCCAAATCTTATCAGATTGTATCTGGACACCCCTTCTGTTTTATCCTCCTATAACCCTTAATGCATTTTTGACTTGTCATTATGTTATATAACATTTTTATACCAATAATTAATTTTACACAGTGGATATTTTAATCTGAACATTACATCAGGACAGAAATGCATTCTATTCCAGCAGGATTTTTTTTCCCACACTGACAATCCCCATTTGCTTTGATTATGTGCTTCAGCTTAACCCCCCGGGCAAGGGGAAATGCTCTAGGCATGCCTATGTTGCATACGTAAAAATAGTCTTATTGAAATAAAACAGCACCACACAGACTACTTTGACACAGAATCCTTTTAGTTGATGTACAATCAGTTATTAAATGTTGTGTGGTTCAGCTCTAAGTGCAAAAATTGGTGGCAGAAGGTTTTTTTTTTTCTGCTGAACTAGTGAACGCGTGAGAAGCCATGAGACCCTCTGTACCACATGACAGCACAAGACTCAAGGGAAAACCACATGGAGATTGTAAGAGATACAGCATCTACTGAAGTTGTTTAAACACTGTTAGATTAAGTTTCAAAGAAAAAGCACTATAAAAGCAACAAAATATATTTTGCAATGTGTTTGTTTATCTAACTAATGGTCTTACTGTACATGTTAACCAGCTCCTCAAGGTGAACATCAAGAGCAGTAGATGAAACACGTCTGCTCACATCTAAAATGCTGCTAGTTCTTCTCCTTTGATACTTATGTGTGGCCTCTTGTCTGGAGGGCTTGTGCAATGCTGACGATCATGACCAGACTGGAAGGGCTTTAGGCTCAAATAGCAGCATTTGGAATAGGGCAGAAAGTGCAACTGGCATGGATACCAGTCATAGCTGAAAGAGGAGCCCACATTTGTTCTGTTTGGCATGTGGTGACTGGTGTAGTAAAGTATCGATCGTAGCTGCTTTAAAAAGTTGGGTTCCACATTCCCAGAGTCTGAGTCAGGTCCCTTCTTTCAAACTTTCATGGTTGTTCTAATGAAGACAGAAAGCAGAAGTCCATAGCAGGAATGTTGAATTCTTTGCTGGTCCAGTTGACCCATTAACAAATTGTCCCCTGATGTTTTAGCCATGACACTATTCATGCTTTCACACTGCACACACAGTCAGAGTGTCTCTTACTTGAAGTAATAATTCTGGTGCTCACCTTTTTCAGCCTTGACATTAGCTGTGGATGGGACTTGATTGCACTTTTAATTTTGACTTGGAAAGGCGAGTGGAAGATCAAATGGTATCAGAAGCAAAGAGTGTTTTTGGAGTATGCCTAAAAAAAAAGAGTTCACCAGGAGCTCAGCATAACAGCAGACCTGCAGCGTGAGAAGAGCACCACTCATTATTTGGAAGGAAAGGGAGCAGGCTGTCAGACTGGATGGAGACATCCAGATGATTTTAGAGCCAGGAAACATGGAGTAAGGTGTGCGTGCTTCTGTGTGTGCGTGCTTACTTCCAAAATTTATTGCAACTTGAGTTCCATTTCAAGACAGTCACTTTTCCTGCTCTCATCTGCTGACAAGTAGTCTGAGACTAAACATTATGAAAAAGCTGTTCATTAACTTAGAGAGTACATGAGGGACAAAGGAGAAAGAGAGAGAGAGAGAGAGAGAGAGAGAGAGAGAGAGAGAGAGAGAGAGAGAGTGATAGGGGGAGGAGATATCAGACCCTTGGGGGAGGGCTGCTGGGTACAACCCAGTGGTGGAATTAGAATTTTGTTAACTCTGATGACTCTTTCATTCTCCTTTTTTTAACAGAATAACAAGAGAAGATTTGTTGGTTGTCATGTGGGTGGTTTCTTATTAGTGCTTTGGGGAGAAATTCCTTGTCATCCACTGTCCAGTCTCCCCCCACCCCTGCTCCACACTCTGCTGCCTTTCTGCCTTTCTTCCTGCCTTCTTCAGATAACGCCCTGCTCGGCCACGTCAAAGTGGACAAGAAGCTGGAGCACACTTCTCTCCTGAGCAAGGTCTTAGATAGTCTGCTGGACGAATTCTGCAGGGCCCTTATTCACAGCACACAGGAGGCCAGGATCGTGCAGTTGGAATTTTCCCACAAGTGATGTCGACTCCTCTGTTGGACCGTGACCTAAAGACTGTTTACCCTACTAGTGTACAGGTTAAAGCCCAGGCTTGGGACTCACCTGAGACTGCACCCACTTGCAAGGCGAGGATACCAACAGACTTCAGACTTTCTCGCAACCTCTCCAAGTCTGACTCGGACCTACTAAGCTCACCGGCTAGTGAGGAAGAGGCAGGTCTCGCTGGCCAGACCGATTCAGGGTTCACCTGCAATGACAAAGAGGACAGGCTCGTGAGGTCACCCTCCTATACGTCCGAGTGGGATGAGGTGAGAACCCTAACGCTGGGAAAGAGGTCTTAGGGAGGAGGGGCTGAATGGGTGTGTGTCTGTACTGTACAGAAGCCTATAGACAATGAATGGGTTGATAGTGCCAAGGTAGTTGATGAAAGAAAAAGAAGAATCAAAGCAAAACTGGAAGATAAAGAGCATAAGAAATGGAGAAGGGCAAAGTTATGAGTGCTGGCATGGAGATGGAGTGGGAAGTTAGAAGTAAGTAAGAAGGAATTTATGAGGAAAGAAGCTCAGTAAAAAGGGCTGAATTAATTAGGGAACAGATGGCAGTTCGTTGTGTCCTGTGCCCTCCACTGGCTTAGAGTGACCCTCTGATTCATCTTTGCTCAGTTTGAATGAACGGCATATGCTTTTTTTTTTCCTGATTTCCAGTTCTGGGATTAGTGTGATATATGTAACCTCAGCACATGTTGTGAATGAATATTGCCGTATTTAAAGTCCTTCTGATTTCTGTTTGTAACTTGGATTCTAGTGTTCGTTTTAGGCATTAGGGTCACAGACGTCGTGTTTGTTGACTTTCCCCGGTGAGCTGTGTGAAGCAGCCATCAGTGGTGAGTCTGACTCTAAACATGCTTTTAACTTCACACAGACAGCAGCTGTTTTTAATTTCAGGAGATTCCTAGAGCTCATTTCAGTTGTTTGTAAATGTCCTCAGAAATGAAATCTGACATAACACGCATTCCTACCTGCTTTGGAATATCCTCTTGGTTTTGTAAGATGCCAGTGTGGAATGAATCCATTAGGTTCCACCTCATGATACAGATCCGTAATCTGATGGAGAGGGTGCACACTCACACAAATTCTTTAGTAGATATGTGGTGACATATTGTTGCAGGATTTCAGATTTGGGAAGGAAATGCCCCTCCACTCGCCAGTTTCCTTTCTGGCAGATGTGGGTGCACTACTCTCTTATCTTCTCCAACAGAAGCAGCTGCTCAGTGTCTCTGTGCTCAACAGAGTCCTAAAACAGCATGTGCTGTCATAAATATGTGGCTCTTTGGAGCCAGAGTGTCAGGCTGTGAGCTCTTACTTTTTGGATGCATCAGCCTCCTCTTCACATGTTCTGTGGTTACACACAGATGGGGATGTGAGCGTGGATCTCCTCCAACTGCCTCCATGTGTTTGAACTGGGAGGAAACTGCTGCGTCAGCTCCACATTTATTGAACATTATTACGTGGTTTATCATGTTAGGCTCTGAAGCAGTGCTGAAGGTGCAGTGACTAATGTCCTGCTATGATAACATCTTGTGCTCTTTCCTGCTCTTTTGGGAGCTTCTTACTAACAGTACTTGAATGGTTTTTCACCTCTGAATTGACAAGCTGCTTCACTCAGCTTTGCCATTTTAAGTGGTAGATGACAACGAATTTGCCCTGAAAATATTATAGGCAGAAAGGATGTGAAGTCAGTTCCTGCAGAAGAGGAAACTGACTAAAACTGGCAATTCAGTATTTCTGAGAACCCACAGTCTGCCTCTCTCAGGCTGACACTGGCCTTGCTGTTTGTAAAAATGCATTGTATGCATCTCAATAGCCTCAATGGACTGGCTTATACTCAGAGTCCTGCATTTCCTGTTACAGACTCAATACTGTTTTTGCTTGGTTTTTGCTTATATCGAAAGCAATTTTTTATGCATATAAGTCCTGACCCATTTAAATACTTCGGGTTTAAACCTAAAAGTCCAAAACCTTATCTAACTATACTTCTTTTACACTAATGGATGGATGTATTTGAAGAGCATATGCTGGTGTCTCACAGGAGCTACATGTGGCAGTGGGCCCAACTATGTTTCCACCCCAGCTTGCCTGTTGTGGGGGCTCTGGGGGAGTGATGTTTACTCAGCAGCATTGGGTGGGACATCCTGTTCATGGGGGTATCCTGTTTTGCAGTGGCTTGCCTTTTCTCCACTCGATTCCAAGAAATACATCAGACCACCCCCTGACCCAATGCTAGCCCTAAAATTGACCCCCCCTGTCCTGTTATCACCCTGGGGAATACCCGTTCTTCAGCTTTTTCCTCCTTTCCTCTCTTCTCCTCTCCTCTGCTCTCCTCTCCTCTCCTGGTCAGTTTGATATTCTAATGGAACTACTTCACTCACTGCTAGGTTACACTATTAACCTGCAGTGGCTTCAAAACCTAAACCTTGCCCTCAGAAATCAAAAACCAGAGTTCTTAAATTAAATCAGCATCAGATTTGTTGCCATCTTTTAGTATGTTTAAGTATGTTAATGTCCAAATACAAATACCTAAGCCTATATTTGAAGAATGGTTTTTGTTGTACGTATGTGTTGTTGAGTTTTTTGGTTGTGTGTAAAAGGTGTAGGTGATTAATCTCCAATCATAATCCAGTATGTGTGTGATATGTGTGTAAACACACACATACACATACACACACCAACACACAAACACAAAATGCAAGTCTAACAGAATTGTTACAAAATAAAACAAGGCATACCATAATGATTATTTGACAATATATTTTTTTGCTACATGTCAAAACTTTCGTTTAATGTCTTGAGGCTGGCATGACATTATAAAGTGTGATTTTGTGTTAAATACCAAACAGACATAGGAAGGGTATTTTGGTTTATCAGCTAGTTACAATTTATAATTACAATTTATGATGTTGTGACTCTTAAAGTCCTGAATTAAATGATCACCCCCATGATCTTCTTGTATTTAAAAATTAGGTTAAATTAGATAGATTCGATTTTGGAGAATTACATTTCTCCTTTGTCCCTCACAAAATATATTTTTGTGGTTTCAACACTGAATTAATGCTTACTTAATTTGAAATTTACAACCAATGTGTTTTGCATTGTTTGTGAACAAGGTAATTTCATTCAGTGTATTGTAATTTGAACCTTGCTATAGTACTAATGAGGTCATTTTCTCCAGGTTTGTCTGGTTGGATGGCTCTTTGAGACTGCTGGCACAGAAATTGTGAATAGGACAGGCACTTTCATTTTAAATAGTGGTTATTAATGTTTTTTTTAGTCTAAATTTAGATGACCGTACTGCTAGTATTAGAAAAATCACATAATAAAGTTAAATCCTCAGCTTTTTAAAGCTAAAATAGTTGACCTTGTTGAAGGTTATCATGAGTGCCTGTCTTACACAAGCACTTTCTTGCTGAACTGTTCTTTTGGTGCTCTTTAAAACTCACAGGTGCCTTCACTTCTTGTCTCTGAATGACTGTGCTTAACTGTTTATCTCGTATCAAATGGAGCTCATTTTATCTGTTCTTCAGATGCAGAGCTGTAGTTGTAGCTTTGGAAGAGGAGCCTGCTGACAGTGCAGTTTAGCTCCATGAGTCCAAAATGAACAACTTAGTGGACCTTGATGGATCTTTCTACCTTGTTTAATAACGTCTTTTGGGACAGCGTGGACTCATCCACACTGCACCTGTTCAATAAATCATGTTCAGCATGATTTCAATACGCTTCTGTGTGAAGAACGAGAATCAATGTGCTGAGAGAATGGGAAGTACACTGTGCTCAAGAGCAAGAAGGAAACTGTTATGAAAGGATATTCAACATGTTCTCCAAGATCAGCTCATGTGTACAGAATGGTGGACCTGATCACCAACACTAGGTCGTGTGTACAGAATGGTGGACCTGATCTCCAACACCAGGTCGTGTATACAGAATGGTGGACCTGATCACCAACACCAGGTCGTGTGTACAGAATGGTGGACCTGATCACCAACACCAGGTCGTGTTTACAGAATAGTGGACCTGATCACCAACACCAGGTCCTGTGTACAGAATGGTGAACCTGATCTCCAACACCAGGTCGTGTGTACAGAATGGTGGACCTGATCTCCAACACCAGGTCATGTGTACAGAATGGTGGATGTGATCACCAACACCAGGTCGTGTGTACAGAATGGTGGACCTGATCTCCAACACCAGGTCGTGTGTACAGAATGGTG
>JABJVR010005685.1:0-13265 GCA_025773905.1 Chitala chitala | reverse complement strand
ACTTGTGATCATTAACAAGAAATGTTAAAAAATATGAAGCTATGTCTGTAAGTCTTTCTCATGCTTTTAAAACTGTCAAAAAATTAAGCTTATGTGCACTTCTGGATTGACACGGTAATCATACAAAAAAGTCAATGTTTATTTGAAATTATCAATTAACAGCAAAGTTTGATTGAAACAAAAACCTACACCCACTGCGGCCCCCTAGGACCATACTTTGACACCCCTAATCTAGATGGTACAGTGGAACCTTGGATTGCGAGCATAATTCCTTCCACGACAGTGCTCGTAATGCAAAACGCTTGTAAATCAAAGCGAATTTTCCTATATGGAAATAATGTAAAGTTGGATGATCCATTCTGCACACCCCAAAATACTCATATAAAAATAATTTTTAACAGTATTTTATGGACAAATTATTGTCCCTAATATCGGAAACAAATAACAATGGTTAATACACAGTGTAAAGAAAAAATAAAAGAAATTAATCTGAACTTTACCTTTGAAAAGAGTCGTGGCTGGCATGAGGGAGACGAGATGGAGAAGAGGAGAAGGAGGGTTATAGCTTGGACAGAGAATCTCGAGAGTTCTTTCTCTTGAACGACTTTCACTAACACTACTAGTTTCACTTCAGTTATGCTTTTTGGATTCACTGTCATCTTTTGACTCACTGGAATGTCTTTCCTTTGTTCGTATTTAACACGAACCTATCCAATGACACTCGCTTTTGAGTCTGTTGGAGGATTTCACGGAAATGGTTCATCGTTGCACTGCTACAACCTATTTCGAGTGGCGCTTTTCTACAAAATTTTGTACTTTATCCCACATTTTGCACATCTCCCTAATCTCATTTGAAGTATACTTGTGTAACATCGGTGCCGCGACGAATGGACGGGAGCCAGGAAGCGCGATTATGCACCTTCCCGGCAACCCTTGTAATTTAGTTTTGTTTCACCCTGAGTGTGTTTGGGCTTAGGAGTGTAGACCCTTAGCCACAAATCCCCGGTGTGAATGTGCATGTGGGTAATTGTTCCCTTGCGATTTGCCTAATTGTCCTTGTTAATAATGATTTGGCAATCGCACGTCCACATCAGTATCATGGCTAGCCACCGTGCTACAATACGATATAAAAAACATATCATATTTGATATGAAAATGCTTGTCTTGCAAGACATCGCTTGTAAACCAAGTTAAACTTTATAGAAACATTTTGCTCGTAAACCAAGTTACTCACAATCCAAGGTTCCACTGTATGTGGGAAGAGTGAGTAAGGCTGCTGCTGTGCAACTGTCTCAGGCTAAAGAACTGAAACAGAGCTTCAGCATTAGCTGACGACTTAGAAACCAAGCTTTCTGGCCTACACCTTGTAGATAACACTGAGGGTGTCTGGAAATGCTTCAGGGATACTTTTCACTAATCAGCACTGAAAACTATTGGGGTTTGCTTTTCAAAGGCAGCCTGACTGGTTCCATGAGAACAACGAGGAAATACAGGATCTACTTGCTGAAATGTACTACCTTCATCGTGCCCACCAGAATGATCCATCATCGGCTGCCAAGAAGATCACCTTTACCAGTACTCACAAATCCATCCAGAATAAATGGGGTAAAATGTGTGATCCATGGCTGAACTGAAAGGCAGATGAAATTCTGTGATATACTGACAGAAATTATTACATATGGTTTTACAAAGCCCTCAGCACTTTCTACAGACCACAGTTTTTTGGAGTTCCCCCTCCTGGGCACAGACGGTACAACTCTCATCACCAAAAAGGCTCAGATCCTGCAGAGGTGGGCATTTCAAAACCGTCCTCAACTGACCATCATCTGTTAACAAAGAGGTGATAAATAGGATTTCTCAAGTTGACAGAAACAGCACCTTGGATGACCCACCAATAGCAGCTGAAGTCATGAAAGCTTTTAGCCAGTGAATGAGTGACAAAGCCTTGGGAGAAGATCCTATACCTGCAAAGGTGTATAACGCTGGTGATCCTCTACTTATAAAGAAACTCACTGAATTGTTCCACTCTTTTTGGAAGCAAGGATCTATTCTTCAGAAACTTAAAGACTCTTCTATCACAAACCCATACAAGAAGAAAGGCAGTCTACATGCACTGTGTATCGTTTGTTGTTTTCATTTTCAGCGTTATAATATATAATTCCTGTAGTGCAGTTTATTTACTAAAACCAGCACATTTTCATCATCACTGGCATCCTTAGAAATTTAAAAATGGGAGGGGGGGGGCCTCAACATTTTCTTTTCTAGATGGATCTCCACCATAAGTATTTTTAAATGGTTCAATATTGTATCCACCCTAAGTATTTCTGAATGGATCATTATGGTATTGTAATCTGTTTCGATAATTAAGAATTGGTCGTATTTATTGTAGCAATAAAAATTACTGGCTTTTCCTCTTCATAACAAACACAGAGCAATATAACAATAGCCCTTTTTAACACGTATTTTACATATTATAACACCTGGCAAGGTCAAGTGCGAACCAAGGATGGAAGTGAGGCCTATCTAGGGAGTTGATGGTAAAAAATAACACAAGGGGACTTTAACTGAAAAGAAAAAAAGTTGAAAGAACACTAGTGCTAAGGGACAAGAAAAAAGCCAAAGACTGAGACAAAGTCAGACTAGAATACCCACAGTCAGAATCAGAATCGTTTTTATTGTCAAGTATGTTAAACATACAAGGAATTTGACTCCAGTTCAGTTGATCTTCAGTGGTTAAAAAGACAAGTGATGTCTTTATACTGTAATTGTATATACATGTGAACAGTGTGAGTGAGATCTTTGTGATGTGTACAGTGGTCATATTTACAGATTATTGCATTCAGGTGTCTGTGGTTGGTTGGCGCCCCACCCTGGCTGTCCCCTGCCCTGCGCTCTATGTGTTCTGGGATGGGCTCCAGGCTTCCCAGCGACCCTTAACAGGATGAAGCGGTATAGAAGATGACATGACATGACATGACATGCACTCGGGTGTTTGTCGTTTTCTGTTATAGCTGATGGTGGAGTTGATGTTGGATGTTTACTTCAAGTCCTGAGAGATAGTGGATCTCAAGAACTTCAAGGTCTCTACTGCCGATTCAGTGCTGCTGAGTATGGTGAGGGGGGGTAGGCTGGGGAGGGGGTAGAGGCACCTCCTCCACTGTTTTGAGTATGTTCAGCTCCAGGTTGTTATGACCACACCACAAGGCCAGCCGTTCAACCTGCTGTTTGTACATAGACTCGTCATCGATCTGTGTCATCTGTGAATTTCAGGAGTTTAACAGAGGGGTCCCCTGAGGTGCAGTCATAGAGGGAAAAGAGCTGCGGGGAGAGCGCACATCCCTGGGGGGTTTCTGTGCTGACTGACTGGGTGCTGGATGTGATTTTGATCAGCCTCCCCTGCTGCCTCCTGTCTATCAGAAAGCTGGTGATCCACTGACAGGTGCGAGCGGGCACAGTGAGCTGGCTCAGTTTGGAGTGGAGCATATCCGGGATGATGGTGTTCAACACCGAGCTGAAGACCACCAAGATGACCCGTGCATAGGCTCTCGTGGAGTCGAGATGTTGCAGGATGTAATGCAGTGCCATATTGACTACATCATCCACCTACCTGTTTCCCTGGTAGGCAAACTGCAGGGGCTCAACAGTGGGTCTGTGATGTCCTGCAGGTGGGTCAACATCAGTCTCTCAAAGGTCTTCATGAGCACAAATGTCAGGCAGTGAGGGGGTAGTGTAGCAGTCAGCCCCAGGGTAGGGAAAAGAGTTTGATTAGCTCCCAGAGCTAAATGCTTAAGTGTCAGCAGGTTAATCCTCCTGTCTGTTGTGCTGTGTGGGCAGAGATGACCCTAGTTCAAAGCCTGCCTGCCTCCTTGGTCTGTTACATTGATCACCAGGGGCAGGCAGAAACACAACGACTCAAACTCCAATGGCCAACAGATATAACACACTGCATGGAGGCTAAAGTTACATCAAGAACTAGCAAAACTCAAATCCTAAATAGTACACTATGGGAAACCACCACCAAGCATGAACACTTAATCAGAACAAACAAAGAAGGACAGAGTATGATTATACACCATATCACATATTCATAAATCCTGTCCTGGACAGACAGCAAATATCACAATTACCATGATGGTCCCAGAAAACCCAATGTTTTACAGCACCACATTACATTAACTAGTTAAGAAAATAAATAATAAGACACTACAGGCAGCCTAGTTTCAACTTAGCAGCTTCATTTATTTCCATTCTATTTGACTCATTATATACATTCGAATTTTCCCCTAGGTCCTTGCGCCCAGCGATACTCGATTTGGAAATTGGACCTCATGCTTAAAGAAAATTAATAATATGTCAATAATATTGTATATAATGAAAATTATAGAAAGTTTTTATTTTTCAAGATAAAGTGCATTTTATGGTGAATAAAGCCGCGCTGTGTCTGATATTTCCTTAGAGAAGATAGCAATGTCCAAACATACTTAAAACGTTATTTACTGGATATTACTGTAGATCATTTTAAAATAGAGATGCTGGGGTCCAAACAGACACAGACTGCTCTCTGGACCATCAGCATTGTGGCTCATCTTGTATGGTGTAATCAGTTGAAATCATTTACAGCTTGTCGTTGTGTTTGCCACACATTCCTTTTCACAGCAACTTCCAGGAGATTCCTGGAGTCTCTCGAGGTGGTAAAGTAATTTTTAAAGGAGCCAGCATGCACTGTGCCTGAAACACCATATAATAATAATAATCATGATTACCAGGGCAACAGCGGTGCACCACAGTTGATCAGAAGATACTGTTGCTGCCTTACACCAACAGGGTCATGAGTATAATTCTGGCCGTTGGCAGTTTGCATGTGGAGATTGTGTGTCTGGCAAGTGAACCTTTGCCAGTTACATAATGCTAATGAGTTACTAACCAGTTGTTTTCTCTCCTGATTTGAAAATGTTACACTTGGTACATCCCTCCTCAAACAGTTGATAGGAACATGGCAGGATCCATGTTACACAAGCATGACTTGAATTTAGCTTTTCACTATGTTTTCACTGTTTCATGTTACTTAAGGTTTTCACAACAGCTTAGCTTGTTACAAAAATGAAAGTGTTTGTCTCATAATGTTACTTGTTCTTTTACCCAGATACATTAGTAAATTAACAGATGGCCAACCATAAATAAAACAATTATGGGAACTTACAGTTTGACCAAAATAAAATCCATCCATCCACCCATCCATCCATCTATTTTCTTCCACTTATCTGGGCCTGTGTTAAAGGGGCAGCAGTCTAAACAGAGGTACTCAGACCTCCCTAGCCACCTCCTTCAGCTCATCCACAGGGATTCCCAGATGTTCTCAGGCCAGATGAGAGATATAATCTCTCCATCTAGTACTCAGTCTGCCCCATGGTCTTCTCTTCACTGGACATGTCTGAAACACTTCCTCAGTGAGGTATCCAAGAGGCATTCTAGACAGATGCATGAACCAGCTGGCTCCTTCTGAATGTGTGGGTTCCTCACCCTTTCTCTAAGGCTGAGCCCAGGCACCCTGCAGAGGAAACTCATTTACTCTGCTTGTATCTGTGACCTCATTCTTTTGGTCACTACCCAGAGCTTGTGACCATAGGTGAGGGTCAGGATGTATATTGATCAGTAAATTGACAACTTCACCTTTTGCTCCCTCTACAGCCTGACAGATCAGTGCCGTGTCCACGTTTTTTAACATTACACCAATCTGTCTGCCAGTTTCTCACTCTGCTCTGCTCTCACTCTACCAGAGAAAATGTAACAGAGAATTACTGTGCAGACCTGTTCAGTCTGGAAAATCCCTTGTATAATTTCTTCAGGGAAATCAGGGGTTTTAAATTAGTATTTAAGTCATTATGGGCTGGTGCGACATAGCCTAACACTGTGTTGGCACGTACAAGGGCAGGGTGTGCACAAATTTATGAAGGCAGAATTACTTCTCATTTTCTGTGAGCCTCAAACATGCAAGCCTTGTATAAATTACAGCTGCATAGTTAATTTCATTGAGTGTTCTTAATTTATTTATTTGATATTGCATATATATTAAAGACACATTTCTTCACATTTTTGACATTGTCTATTAAAAAGGGTCCTTCAGAATCTGCTGTCTTGAAGTTCAAGCCTCGTCCTTTAATCACTTGAAATCAATTTTTGATATGATATATTTTATTTGCCGAGGTCTTCATTCATACATGCTATTTTAGTGAACGAAAAAATTAAGCTTGTTATCAACCACTGTAATTATGATCCAAATATCCTCCTGGGCTACTGTGAAACCCCAATCTAAAAAAACAAATTGGAACAATATTCAACTGCTGAAAAACAATAAATGAAATTAAACACAATATCACAATTGCTTTTAGCAGATGGGTACAATTATGGCCCACGGGAAACAGCATCCATTTGTACTGGAAAGGCAGTTTTGATAATAGTGATATCACAATGGCTTTTTACTGTTAAGCATACTGTTATAAATGCATTAATTACACATTTCTATGAAATAATTTGTTTTCAAGGTCTTGTCATTGTAGTGGTTGTTCAGAGCATGGGTGGATCTAGGGGTGGGGCCACAGAGGCATTGGCCTTAGCTAATATTTGATTGGCCTCTTTAGTGCCTCCCTCCTGTGAGCCAATAGTTGTCAGAAAATATATATATATATATATAAATTAGTGTAACACATATGATTGGCCCCTCTGTGTTAAATATGGCCCCTTTTTAAACCCCCCATTTTTAAACATCCTAGAACTGCCCCAGTCCAGATTTAACACAAGGTGCTCATACAGTGTAAATGTACTCTTTCTGGATTCTTTACATTATTGATGAAATATGTACACATGTCAGTTTTGTTCATAAACACAAAAGCCAGCATCATTTGCATTACAGTATCTGTGCAAATGCAAAAAAAACCGTCTGTCTTATCAGTGTTCTGCACGTGTTCTTTAATATACATAGCAGTATTAAACAGAAAGTCTGTCTGAATTGAAGATAGAACCATTTTTACCACAAATATAGTCCAAACATGGAAAATGAGTCCAATGACATGAAATCCTTTTTCTCAAACAATATTTTGAAAATGTCTGTTTTAAACAATAAAAAATATTTTCAGACATACCGTTTAACTTCCAAGGGAATGTGACAAGAAACTAAAACCTAATAATGTATTTATGACACCAAATTAATCAGCAATGGGTGTATTTGCTTGCAAAAAATTTCAGTGGTATAACTAATTGCATTCATTTATCACACTTATAAACTTGAGAACGCAGCTGGCTGCAGGTGAATGAGAATGCAGTATGCATTATTAACACTGGTTTGCTTATAGTTTTTAAATAAGTCAAGCTTACAGCTCTGCTATAGATCAAGAAAAAAAAAAGATTTTATTTTGCAGGCAGAAACAAAACAAAAATAAGATCTGCTTTTTTCCTAGAGCACTGTCCTTCATGAAGAACTGTCTGTTAAACTGGCCACAGCCTTGACATAAGATGATCCATTTTTTCATAAAACTGACATTAAATAAGAAGATGCTGTTTCTGTTCCCTCCCCCAGTCACCTAAACTCACTGCTTCATGATAGTGTTCCTAGGCAACAGTACAGTTCAAGGTCTTGTGATTTGACACAGTCACATAATGTAAAAGGTGGAATATGTCCCTCCTGTATTCATGACAGGGGTGAGCTTTCCTTATCCTACCCTTCCCACAACACCACCACCCCATCCCCACAGGTATCTATGTTTGAGAGAACACAATTGTGTGTTGAGTTACGATATTCTGGCCCTGTGCAAGTAACCACACAGCATGGCCAGCAGCAATCATGTCGGCAAGGAGGCTTTGCTGCCATGTGACGGCAGGGAAAGTTGCTGCATTGTGAAGGGTCAAAGGTCACCACCACATGAACAGCTAAATACCCTCCCATCTCCATGGTGACACTGCAGCCTTGCTACTTTTCTAGCACATGTATCTTCTGCCTAAACCATTTTCAACGATTTGCAATTCCATTTGTGACAATCATACAAAGATCCAAAGGTCAAGTCAACAAGTCAAGGAACTAGAACAAACTAAATGAAGACTCTAGCTGAACAAGTAGGACATTCAAATTTATTATTTTCTTCATGATTGGTGTCCAGGCTAGTAGTTCCTCAAGTCCTGAGAATGAAATGTGCAATCTGCTTAGTACAATACTTTGATTTTCTTGAACTTGTGGTATAGAGTACTTGGTGTTCGTTCTGTTAGATTGTTTTTCTAATTATGCCCCCAGTGTTAACATGCAGCGTATGTTTGCTTACCAAAACAAATCACCAAACCTCATCACCCACATGTATTTTTTAATTCTGTACACCAGTTTCCAGCCTAGATCTTCACTGTAAAATTTTCTGACACTCACTGGTTGTTAACTTGCTGTTTGATGTTTTCGATAAAAGGGACTGGATTGTTTTTTTTACTTTACTTTTCCTCTGATGGAGAAGGTGGGGGGCTGTGGGGGGGCTGTGGGGGCACGTGGCTTAGTGGCAGCTGTGGACAATTATTGTAAATGTTAAGGTCTTTTTCTGACACCTTTTTTCTTCTTTCCAGGGCTGCAATTATACTTTGCAGGTTGTGGTGCCTTTAGTGTGAGGGATCAGAAACAGCAGCTGTGCAGCTTCACAAGGAGAGAGAGAGAGAAACGTGGGGAACAAAGACGCCTATCACGTCGGGGTGAAGGTTTCATCCAGAGCAGAGAAGTAATTAAGGCTGCTTAATGGGACACACAAAAGGGGCTGTTAGGGGACCAGTTCTCTAATGTCACCTGGAGTGTGCTGGACTGAGCTGGCCCAATCACAGCACATACCTGACACACAAAAATATTCAGCTTTGCATTTTTCTTGCTCAAAAACAGAACAGTGAGGCCAGTGCATTATGAAGGGAAAAACCTGTGAAAGAAGCCTTGAATCATAACTGTGATTGTAGGGAGCTGACATTTTATAGGAGTGCTGACTCTTTCATACTAGACGCTGGAGGAGCTCCATTATTTTCAATGAGGTTATTTCCCAGACTGACTCACAGTTTTTGAAACTATGAGAACACAGAGTATCTTAAACAGAACAAAAGCGAATGTTTCACTTGACAAGGTGCATTAATGTTATTATGTAAGTGTCTCTTTAAGGAAGTGCGATTCTGGAGAAACACAGTAAGAAATACAGAAATAATAATATAAATTCCTTTCATTGATAATATTGTAATGCAATGAATAGTTTGTTTATAACTGCATGAATTTATCATTTATGTCTGTGTCATTCCAAAGCAGTGTTACAATACATCTGTCTGTATGCATACATAGACCTGTCCTGTTGATAAAATTCACATATGAATTTAAATGTCAGAGTGAAATATTGGCAGCCTGACAGAGCTCACAGAAGAGCAGCCAAGCTGGACTGTATTTAGACATCAGAGCAGGCTGGACTGTGTCTAAATTAGGACACTGGCAATGTGTTCAGGGCCCTAAGTGATGCCTTGACTTTTTAGATGACATTTAAAAGAAATCTATCAGGAAGCACCCATTAGCAGCCAGTTGTCCTAATGTGCTTATGCAGATCCATTCCTTCCCTCTGACAAACCCGGGAGAGCAGAGGGTGAGCAAGAAGGTGTTAAATATCAGGGATACTCTAGCAATTCATAAATGCCAACAACCCCAAGATATATTTTGGTTACCTCTGGGGTGGGGGCCATTGGATAGAAAGCCCAAGCAGAATCTCCAGTGCCATCTTCTCTCTATATTTACTAGTCTGTAACCAAAGGTACATTCCACTAAAGTGAGCATTATATAGCAATTTCAAGACTAGAATTTAGCTGGTAAATTTCCATAGCTCAGAGCTATGAAGGGGTATAATGTAAGATTAGCAAAGGCCGGTACAAAAGGCAAAGAGCACAGTCTGCACAGTACAGAAATACAGTAAGCACAGTGCAGGGAGCACAGACTGCACAGTACAGTAAACACAGAGCAGGGAGCTTAGCCTGCATAGAACAGAAGTACATAAAACACAAATCAGGGAGTACAGGCTGCACAGTATAGTAGTACAGTAAGCACAGAGGAGGGAGCACAGGCTGCACAGTACAGTAAAGACAGAAGAGGGAACACAGACT
This sequence comes from Chitala chitala, assembly GCA_025773905.1. Classification (NCBI taxonomy): domain Eukaryota; kingdom Metazoa; phylum Chordata; class Actinopteri; order Osteoglossiformes; family Notopteridae; genus Chitala; species Chitala chitala. The sequence goes on along the minus strand of JABJVR010005685.1, from coordinate 3,122 downwards.
GCGCAGTACAGAAGTACAGTAAACACAGAACAGGGAGAACAGGATGCACAGTACAGTAAACACAGAGCAGGAAGCACAGACTGCGCAGCACAAAAGACAATATGCATAAAGGAGTGGGACAGAGTGTAACTGTAAGCAAAAGAGAAGGACATTGCATTTTTGAAAGGGTGAGTCACAGTTGTGCGTACCTCAGTAAAGTTTAGACAAGAAAAAAGAAAAGTGGCTTTGCAGACAATCAGACGAGTCACGCTTTTCCTTCTTCACATTATATACAGTTATTCAACACAATAAAGCAAAAATATATTATTCTTACTTATTCTTAAAGATACTTTTACAGGCATTAGCAACACCACAGAGGACTGTATACACTATATTGCCAAAAGTACTGGGACACCTACCTTTACACGCACATGAACTTTAATGGCATCCCTGTCTTAGTGTGTAGGGTTCAATATTGAGTTGGCCCACCCTTTGCAGTTATTACATCTTCAACTCTTCTGGGAAGGCTGTCCACAAGGTTTAGGAGTGTGTCTATAGGAATGTTTGACCATTCTTCCAGAAGTGCATTTGTGAGGTCAGGCACTGATGTTGGACAAGAACGCCTGGCTTGCAGTCTCCACTCTAATTCATCCCAAAGGTGTTCTATTGGGTTGAGGTCAGGACTCTGTGCAGGCCAGTCAAGTTCCTCCACCCCAAACTCGCCCATCCGTGTCTTTATGGACCTTGCTTTGTGCACTGGTGCACAGTCATGTTGGAACAGGATGGGGCCATCTCCATAACAGTACCACACTTGAATTCACTGAGCTCCTGAGAGTGACCCATTCTTTCACAAATGTTTGTAGAAGTAGTCTGCATGCCTGTGTGCTTGATTTTATACACCTGTGACCATGGAGGTGATTGGAACACCTAAATCCAATGATTTGGAGGGCTGTCCTGATATTTTTGGCAATATAGTGTAGATGGGGTCCTAACCCAACACAGGCATCTCTCTTTCCATCACACCCTCATAATTTCAAGTATGATGAGGACCTTACAGCACAAGGATACAAAATAGCACCAGAGAAAATGTAATTCCTACCATTCCCAGCAACTGAGTTTACATTAATTTATTATAATATATATGTAATTATTTAGGTGTAAAGGTAAATTTAAATGGAACTACAAATGGAGGCTGGAAATCTGCATTGTTGCTACTGTTTACTGACAGCTATTTTTGTACCGAGAAACTTTTATTTCTCTCTTACACACAAAGTCATTTATATAATGAATGATAACTATCAGCGATTGAAAATATAATGCCCCATTTTACAAACCTGACATAAAGCCTGCAATAAAAGGTGGCAAATGCATTTAATAACTAAATGAGCAACGGTCTCTTGCTTGCATTATAATGTGAAATTGTGATTGTAGAAAATATTAATGCAGTTTTATTTTATGGCTTCCTTTTATGTTTTATTTTATCTTTTCAAAACAATGTTAAATTAACCTGAAAAACAAACAGAGATAAGATTGTTTAGTGGAACACTGATGAAAATTGGAAATAGCTACACATCAACCACCAGGACTCATCACATGGTGAGGTTCGCGGGTGATACAGCTGTTGTAGATCTCCAGCAATGACGAGACAAACTACAGGAAGGAAGTCAGATGACAGGTTTAAATTTTTCAACCCTACATATCCAGTTCTAACCTGGCATAACAGTCGTCCAATGTCGTTGGAGGCCAGTTTCCTTTCATGCCCCTATCTTCAGTAGGGGCTACTGGAAGCTGAATGTGGAGATATTAGAAGAGAGACAATTTCAGTCACTCTTCAGAGAACATTTTTTGTCAAAATCATCACAAAGACCCTGTTGGAGCACCTGAAGAAAACCATGTCGCTCCTGGTTCACAGCGACCAGACCTGCAGGGTCCTGGGCAGATCTGTGACATGGAATCTACATCTGATCCGGGACGCGATTGCCTGGGTCGAGGACAAAAATGTCCCTCTGGTGCTGGTGAGCCTAGACCAGGAAAAGGCGTTTGACCGGGTAGACCACCGCTTTCTGGTTAGGGTTTTGCGCAGGTTAGATTTTGACTCCAGATTTTTAGGATTCATCGAAACACTGTACGCAGAGGTTAGAAGCCATGCCCCAGGTTAGGGGAGTGAGACAGGGGTGCCAGCAAGGATGACACAAACTACAGGAAGGAAGTCAGATGACGGTTTTAAATTAACTTGGTTAAGGAGTGATAACTTGCAAGATGAGCATTTTCATATCAAGTGTATTATGATTTTCATATCATATCATACTTCAATTGAAATTAGGAACGTCTGCAAAATGTGGGAAACAGTACAAAATTTTGTAGAAAAGCACAACCCAAATTAGGTTGTAGCAGTGCGAACAACGAATCTGTTTAACGACAATGCAATGTCACATTTCTGCGAAATCCTCAAACGGAGGCAAAAGCGAATGTCATTGGAGAGGTTCGTGTGAAATACGAACGAAAAGAAAGACATTCCAGTGAGTCAAAAGATGACAGTGAATCCAAAAAGCGTAAATTAATTGAAATCAGTAGTGTTAGTGAAAGTCGTTCAAGAGAAAGAACTCCCGAGATTCAAGTTCCAGATGTTCTCATGGAAGGAGATTCTCCTTCCAAGCAATAACCCTCCTCCTCCTCCTCCCCTCTCTCGTCTCCCTAACACCAGCCATGACTCTTTTCAAAGGTAAACTGCAGGTTAATTTGTTTTATTTTTACTTTATACTGTGCATTAATCATTGTTATTTGTTTCAGATATTAGGGACAATATTTCATGCATAAAATACCATTAAAATGATTTTTATATGAATATTTTTGGGTGTGTGCAATGGATCATCTGCTTTTACATTATTTCCATATGGATAAAATTCGCTTTGCTATACGATCTTATTGGGTAACAAGCACTTTTCCAGAACGAATTATGTATGTATGTATACACACACACACACACACACACACACACTCACCGGCCACTTTATTAGGTACACCTTGCTAATACCGGGTTGGACCCCCTTTTGCCTTCAGAACTGGCTTAATTCTTTGTGGCATAGATTCATCAAGGTGTTGGAAACATTCCTCAGAGATTTTGGTCCATATTGACATGATAG
>JABJVR010005684.1:0-50078 GCA_025773905.1 Chitala chitala | reverse complement strand
TGATGGACCACAGGGAACTGTCCCCCCACCCCCACCACCACCACCACCACCACCACCACCACCAACTCCCGTTGAGTCCTCTCTCAGCGCTGGGAACAGCAGTCAGAATAATCAAGCATTCAAGGACAGCATGACTGAGTCATAGCAATGGAGTGCCTCCACTGCCAATACAATACATGGAAAATGTCAAGAACTCTTTACATAAACAAGTTGTTCCATTCTAGAACAAATAAAATTGCAATGGAACTGCATTATTACTCAATGAGCAAATTTATTTTTGCACGAATGTAGTGGGGGGGGTATACATTTATTAATAATCATTGAATACATGTCTTTATATAATTTACTTAAGTGAGGTGATGTTTCCCTTACATGCATGTACAAAGCATATGCTCTGAACAGTAAACACTGACATTCAGCAGATCCTGTGCTCATCAGTATCTTGGATGTGGCTGACAGCAATCATCTCCCTCACTGCACAAAGGGGATGAGCTTCTAAAATACTTCCAGACTAGCAGATCTGGAAGGTATCACAGCCAGACCAAATCCAAGGCCTAATATACTCAAATTCATCAGTGGTTGCCAATTCATTGTGTAATAGCACTGAGGTGGTATAACTCCTTTAGCCAATCACGATCAGATTAATTTCTATTGACATGCCCAATGATGTTAGTTTTGCTGTATGAGAAATACATTCAGCACACCAATAATAAACATACAAAGAACAAACAATGCTAACATGCAGCAGGCAAACTTTTCAGCTGCCATTTGCCATTTGGATAAATGATGACTCACATTAGCTTTTGTGTTCTATCTTGGGGTTCTACACTCAGAGCACACTAACTAAAAAAAAAAAAAACAAAAAAAAAAAAAAGGTCCAATTACCAAGCCAGCACTGTCAGTCAGTCAGTCATCTTCTATATTGCTTCATCCTGTTCGTCGTGGGTCGTGGGGAAGCCAGGGGCAGGGGACACCCAGGGTAGGGCGCCAATCCACCACAGCCAAGCCAGCACTTTTTCTTTTTTAATTTTGGATTTTAATTCATGTACATATTTATCACATAGACCATGTGAGCAGCTTCACACACATATATTTCAATATGGAGTTGGTCCCCCTTTTGCAGCTACAACAGCTTCCACTCTTCTTGGAAGGCTGTCCACAAGATTTTGGAGAGTTTCTGTGGGAATTTTTTCCATTCATTCTGTAGAGCATTCATGAGGTCAGGCACTGATGTTGGATGAGAAGCCCTGGCTCGCAATCTCCATTCCAGTTCATCCCAAAGGTGCTCTGTGGGGTTGAATTCAGGGCTCTGTACAGGCCAGTCAAGTTCTTCCTCACCGAACTCATCAAACCACATGTTTATAGTCCTTGCTTTGTGCACTGGGGCACAGTCATGTTGGAATAGAAAAGGGCCTTCCCCAAACTGTTGTCACAAAGTTGGAAGCATAGTATTGTCCAAAATGTCTTGGTATGCCGAAGCATTAAGACTGCCCTTCACTGGAGATAAGGGGCCTAGCCCAAACCCTGAAGAACAGCCCAAAACCATTATCCCTCCTCCACTAAACTTCACAGTTGGCACAATGCAGTCAGCCAGGTAATGTTCTCCCAGCATCCGCCAAACCCAGAGTTGCCCATCTGGCTGCCACACAGAGAAGTGTGATTCGTCACTCCCCAGAACACATTTCCACTGCTCCAGACTCCAATGTCGGTGTGCTTTACACCACTCCATCCAACGCTTGGCTTTGGACTTGGTGATGTGAGACTTGCATGCAGCTGCTCGGCCATGGAAACCCATTCCAGAAAGCTCCCGCCGCACAGTTTTTCTGCTTACATACATGTGTAGAGTCATATGAGTGTACAAAGCAGCCTGGTAGCTCAGTGGGTAGGGTGTCAGGTTACAGTGTGGAAGTCTCCAGGCTTGAATCCCAGCCCAGTCACCAGGTGTGTCCTTGAACGAGATGCATCAAGCTAGCTCCCCAGGTGCTGGAAATGGCTGCCCACTGCTCCTCGTAGAGGGATGGGTTAAGCACAGAGAACAAATTCCTCGTATGTGTCCCAGATACCTGGGCATAGAACCTGTTTCCCTTCCTTTTCCCAAACATGACCCTGGATGCGTTTCCCCAGTGCAAGAGAAACAGAAAACCTGCACAGTGCATGGCTGGCAAGAAACACAGAGGCAAGAGGTTCAGTCACAGAACAGTCCATTTCTTGTCAGAATCCGTCCATTGGTCTTACTTTGCATTGTAACACTAAGAACAGAGTAACAGAAGAGGCTCCGTCACGTTTTATTTTGTGACTGAGAAGAGAGAAGCTACTGGTGCATGGCCTGCATATCTCCAGGTCAACCGGGGCTGATCTCGCAATTCACGTGGCAATGACCTTGAAAGTGACCCTTGCTGCCACTGCTAAAGAACAGAGAGCCGAGGATGAGGCATGTGCAAAAACAGGAGGCAAGGAAGAACGTGTGCTGCTGCACCTGTCAGGCACGTTGTCAACATACCAGAGCGAATTCAGCATGACTGTCAGCGAGGCGAGACGCAGACTCAAGAGTGTGTACTGACGGCGGTAGGGGAGACAACAGAGGAAATTAAACCAAAGTGGAGTGGCCTCCGCTAGCAAGACATCTGCACGTGTCAGCGTGGGGCCGACGTACAAGCGCCGTGTGATGGCCTACCGCGATGTTCAAAGTCGTCATGGCTCATCTTAGGGAGCAACCAAGAATGTAACCGGAAAAAAGATCAAGCTCTGCCTGTGAGATAACCTCCCGAGGAGGTCTCCTTCAAGCAGACTCGGATTTACTGCCGCATGCACAACGATGCTCTTATATGGCTGTGTTCCTGGGGATGCAGGAACACAGAGTACAGCACCACCAGATCACCAAGGATGTTTAAAAAAAGGCTAGGAAGTGCAAAGCATGCAGCGAAAGGCAGGAGTAGCGGCTGCTTAATGCATGATGGTATCAAGTTATATAAATATATAAAACAAATGTGGGATTACGCAACTAACTCTGTTAAGTGGCACTAGACAAGTACATGGTCACATATCCTGGCCATTTATTACACTGTGTATGGTCCCTCCCATGTCAGAGCTGTCACCTCACACCTCCAGGGTCACGGGTTCAAACAGGGTGCTCAGCACTCTAACCGTGGCGTGCACATGGCTTCTGGGAGAAAAGCTTCAGTTTAAATAAGCTGTGCAGTACTGGCTTATAAAGAAACTAGGCTACACCAAGAACAAGAAACAGTGAGCTGTCCAAGGTGTCATACTGGGCAGCAACCTCACAACACCAGTGAAAAAAAGGCAGGAGAGCGCTGCTGCTTTGGAAAAGCAAAAATGAAAACACATCCTGACACATCGCAAGTCAAATCAGCACAAAAAATCTTGACAAGTAACCAAATGGCTATAAGCACTACCAACACAGTGTACGCAATAATACAGAACACAACAACCAATAAGATTACTTCCTATATGTAGATAAGAGCTCCGCTCAGGTTTACATGTTGGGAAGCGACTTTACAACCTATTCGTATGAACTGCAGGTTTTAATTCAAACGCGGAATTGAGAGCTAGCCCTGGGCCCCCACACCCGAGTCTCTGAGCAGGCTTATTTTACAGCGTAATGGTCTCAGCCTTTATTACACTTCTGAGTCATAGCAAACGCTAACAGAATGCACTTAAGTATAGGGCTGCCAGAACGGAGCAGTACATGCTAAATGAGCCATTATGTGTAGAACAAAGTTAACTCTTACAGCCACACACTCACTCTCTGTAAGCTGTGTGAAGACAGCAGACCTGTCCTGTGCAGTAGTGTTACAGCATCGACACCGACTCGTGATTTACTGCAGCTCAGCCACTCACGTGCAGCGTCACCCCACATGCAGGAATACCGTTTACACATGCCAGTGCTGCCTGCACGCTTAGCGGACTGTCTTTCAGTGCTCTCACATCAACAATTATGTTACAAGAATGCGCATTTCTACTAGCCTTTTAACTGCATTAAAATGCCTAAAAAAACCTCAAATCCATATGTACTACAGTGGCTGCAACAATGTCGTATGTCAGCGGGAAGTTACAAACTTCTGTTTATGTCTGTAAACATCCGGAACGGGAGCTTCGCCAAAACACTGCTCCAGTCCGCTTTGTGTACGTCAAAATTATACATCGAGTCTAATGACGTACAAGTCTAATTATATACAGAGTAACCATAATGTTAGGACCTTTTAAATTCAGAATTACGGGCAATACCGATAGCGATTTTAAAATGTTAAACAGGGAAAAATACTGTTCAAAAGCTCTACTGAACTGAAAGCTTTACTACTAAAACTAAACTGTTAAAAAATGGAATATGAGAGATGACTAATGTTAGAAATACAAAAACATCCATCCATCCGCTATACCACCTCATCCAATTCAGGCTCGCGGGAATACAAAAACAATTCGAGGTAATAAGATTTTATAATAAGCAGAATTCTGTTATAAAAAGATTCTGTGAAGTCAGAGCAGCAGCAGTGTATTGTACACCAAAGGTATAGCCCAAACAGATTTCAGATCATAGTATTATACTTTACTCTGTATCAATTGCTGGAGTCAGCTGTTAGGAATAAAGCGTTCTTCACTTGGAGGGCTTGGAATTCAGACTGATACCAGCACATGTTTTAGGACCTCCGTCAGCTGAATGATCCCCCTACGTCCCAATCCACATGTCAGTTTCAGGGACCTGTCGAAGGTTGGAACACACCTACATAAAACCAGGTTATGTGCAATTCTCTAAACTTTAAACAAAGCATGTCTATAAATGCTGTTTTATGATACGAGTGCGTCCATAATACAACAGTTAATGACATTCAAAATTTGAAAAGAATCCTACATTTTAATGGAATCGTTACATAAATGTAGGCTGTTCCAGTTAAGGCCATCAAAACCCGGAAACCCCCTTTGGGGGGGGGAACCCAAAATTCACAGGCAATTTTGAAAATCCTTGAATGTTTGTTGGTTTTAACATTTGTTGATGTATTTAAGTACAGCAGCTCAGGTCATGATTTTTTTCTAGAATTATGAAATCATATTCTGGAATATAAAAAAAATGTCAATTTAAGTTGAATAATTTGTTCAATTTGAATATAAGAATTGCCCTACCAGTCTGCTAAACTGTTTAAAGAAAGGTGACGATTAAATGTACATGATGCTCGTGTGTGTTAAGGTTTTTTTATTCATGAGACCAATCTGTGCCAGTCAGCAGGAGGGCATAGCACATGACAGTGTAACCCTCCACACAGGCACCAGTGTCATGGGTACTGACTGGGCCAAACCACTTACTGAAGCATCTGTTAAACATGCTAGAGTTTGTCATCATAGACATTTGGCAAGAATTAACCCCAAGTTCTATTAAAGAGCATGGTGGTCTCTGAGTGCCCAAGGCATGTCTGGCCAAAATGGTTTTCAGTTTATGCTTATGACAGTGAGAGCACATTGCAACACATTTCATCTCTCCCTCTCCTCTTTCTCTCTCCCCTCTTCTCTCTCTCTCTCCCTCCTTCCCCCCTCTTCTCTCTCCCTCTCTCCCTTCTTCTTTCTCCCTCTTCTCTCTCTCCCTCCCTTTCCCCTCTTCTCTCTCTCCCCCTCTCTCCCTCTTCTCTCCCTCCCTCCCTCCCCTCTTCTCTCCCTCTCTCTCCCCTCTTCTCTCTCCCTCGCTCTCTCCTCTTCTCTCTGTCCCCCCTTCCCTCTCTCCCCTCTTCTCTCCCTCACTCTCTCCTCTTCTCTCTCCCCCTCTCTCCCCTCTTCTCTCTCTCGCTCTCTCCCTTGCTCTCTCCTCTTCTCTCTCTCCCTTGCTCTCTCCTCTTCTCTCTCTCCCTTGCTCTCTCCTCTTCTCTCTGTCCCCCCTTCCCTCTCTCCCCTCTTCTCTCCCTCTCTCTCCCCTCTTCTCTCCCTCGCTCTCTCCTCTTCTCTCTCCCCCTCTCTCCCCTGCTCTCTCCTCTTCTCTCTCTCCGTCTCCCCTCTCTCTCTCATGCATACAAAAAAGTTCCAGGGATTTGTAAAAGAAAACTCTCAATAAGTGTTATACTAGTAATTACACGTTTATCAAGCCAACACATAATTAGTGTAATTACAGGCGTGGGGAATCACGCGTGCTTTGTTGATGAATATTTAATGTAAAAATGTTTAGGTACTTCAAAAGCGATGACATTAACGACCAACACAGTTTACAAAAAGCAGACCTGGACTAGGCGGTCAGAAAAGATGTCTTCATTCGACAAACACTCCTGAACAGCAGAAGAACGTGCTGATGAGAAGAGACGAGGCGACACTACCTTATTTCAGACCGTTGCCTGCTCATTCCTTACGTGCTAATCGGTTATAAACCCCCTTTAAGAGGCACAGCTTGATCTGTCTGATGATGGACAGCACGGAGTAACCAACAAATGCTCTAACCTGGGGGTTTATTTTTGGATAACTTCCTATCGTCCTGCATGACAGATCTGCATTAATGAGAGTTATAATCCTGCAAGATGAGATGATCAGGCCAGAAAAGCTTTAGAACTTTAAGGGTTTGCAAGTCAGTAACGGTTACAGCAGAGATGCGAAACATTTTATACCTCCAATGATAACACTCAAAGCAACAGATGCTTTATGATAAACTAGTTACTGTCCATTTTCCACAGTATTTTTATATTGAACATGACAGTGTGTAGCATTGTTGTCCTGTGCCAATGTGAACTTTTCTGCATGGTTAAACCACAGTGTTACACTGGGAAAACCACAAAAGTGCTGGAATGGGCAAAAAGCAATAAGGATTTTTCTGGCTTGTGTTACTGCATGCATTTAAATTTAGCAATGTTAAAAGCCAGCACAGCGAAATACGTAACTTTTCCTACTGCTGTTAAGGCTGGACAGGCAATCCTTAAATTTTAACTAAAATTATTTCATAAGTTAGGCTCATAAAAATACCCACGGAGTGTTCATGCTTGCCACGTCATTGGCAATGCTGCAAAACTAGGGAAATGCAGTTTAACATGATGAAAAAAGTGTTTGCAAATGCTATTATACATACTAAAAGTACTAAAAGGATGGGTGATGGATGAATTGTTGTGCACAATGAAAAATAGCATGGTTTAAAAAGTAAAAACAAAGCTTTACTAGTTAATCAGGCATCTCTTCTTTTGGTCAAACCTGTAACAAGTGATAAATGTGGCAAGAAATTATTTTTCTGTCAGCTAACATAAAATTTTAATTACTTGTTAGATGTTCCCCAAAGAAAAATAACTTTGTTAAACAATGCAGAGTACTGTAGTAAGTCTGAAACGTATTCTTCTGTTAAATACATTAAAACTGACCAATTTTGATGTCTTCAAACCAATTTTAAACACATACAACTTTCAAGGCATATCATGCAAAGTTGACTATATTAATGTTTAATACATAAGGAAACACTCCAGTCTGAATGCCGTGGTTCAGCTGTGACCGCATGTAAACTTGTTTGCAAAAAATAATATATCGGTACAGCACACAGTACTGGATATTTTGAAGTATTGTTTGATTTGGTTTTATTCAGCTCAGCAGTCTGGGGCAAACCATTCTTGTACAGTGACCATGATGCTGGAATCAGTACAAAACATATTTGAATAGCTCAGAAATACTTGCTGAACCTGCCCACCCCCCCACCCCCACCTACCCCAAGGTAATACTTAGCAAGACTTAGACTGCATATAAACTTTTCATAAACGCTCCACTTTCTCTCCCATATTTTACATTTGACAGTCCCTCAGCAGCGATGGTCTAACACGATGAGTCCACTGACAACTACATGCATTTGCAAAAGTTAGAAAAAGAAAAAATATATATATATTTTATATCTTTTTTAAAAATGATTCAAGTCACTCTGTCGGTTATGCAACATTTGCCAGATATCTTGATCAAAACTGCAAAATGCAGCCCGACTGCCCGTTGTCACATAATCACATGAAAACAGTGGCCATAATTTGCAGAGATATCCATGCAGTCTGCATCTTGCTGTGAATGGCACTGGACGCAAAGGAAAATTATCAGCCCTCTGTCCCTTTGTAAAATCTACTCAAATGTACTTTCATAGACACACACCAGTAGAAATGAAGTACACACACAATTAAAAAAAAAAACACCAAGAAAAAAACCAGAATGAAAGCATTTTGTTATCCTTACGTGTGTAACATGTTAAAAGCACATGAAGGGAATCTATGGAACCAGTCAGTCCAAGCACTGTGGTTTATGGGCTGACCTTTCATGAAAAGAGAGGAAAAAAAACAAATTTTTCAGTGTGTCAATGTGTGATTCCTGTCACTGGTAATTCCTGCCACTTCCCAGTTTCTCCCAGTTCTACAGAGGCATCTCTGTGCTCAGACCTACTGACTACGGGAAACATTCCTGCCTTTTTCTAGGAATTGCTCCACGGTTGCCTCAGAATGTAATCAGCGAGACCATGTCACAAGCAAGTGGGCCTGAAATCTACCGCATCTGGCAGTGTAGAAACTGCAGCACAGCCCCGAAGCACACAGTTCATTTAACACATGTTCTAAAGACCTTAAAGGGGGGGGGATTTCTGTCCGTACTACAATACACAACTTACTACCCTCATCCTTGTCTCAGATTCAAGCTTCACAATAATTACTCAATGACAAAGGTAAGCCATTTGCTCTGGAACATTCCTCTGAAAGGTCACAGTACCAGGTGGGATACACCATGAAAAAGATGCCAGGCCACTGCAGGGCAAATCACCTAAAAACACACAAGGAATGGCTCTATGAATGTGGAGAGAAGACTCAAACCAGCATTTCTGAAGGTAGGAAGCCATGTAACAACTAAACCACAAACCGTGTGATTATCACTGACAGTCAATTTGCCTCTGAATGAGAGTGTTGTGTTTAGCCTACTGGATTAATTGATTCTTGTGCCACACTGGTAAAGTGATGCATCTTGCAAAGTAAGAGAGAAAGCTGAGAAGCAGATAACCTCAAACTATTTCCAATGTCGCTCGATTACGTTCTGTACTTCTGTGACCAGCTGAAACTGAGTAGTTTTACGGAGTAGTTTTAAACTGAGTAGTTTTACTTAACCTGCTACATTTTTCTCTTCAATTGCTGTGACTGTTTTTACATCTTTTGTTACACAAAAGACTAGAAGTTATTCTTCCGTGCTCTATCAGTGACCTCATTCCGTTAAAAAACACAGAAAAATCAGTCCTTTATTCTTTACTAATTCTGTTTTCTGACAGCCGAATTAAAAATCAGCATTTTTGAACTTCAGTAAACCACGAGATTTAAACAATGCCATTGAGTTGGTTATACAAAACAAAAACTGAAATCAGACTATTCTTAACACCTTATGCAAAAGTCCACTTAAATAAAACACCAGTTCCATCTTAACAACCCTGTAAATTGTGTGCATTTTTAATTTGGCTTTCCTTTTCTAGTTCTAGGGACAGGTGTTTCATGAGTTACTAACAGCAGAGTCTCGTGTCTGGAGAACTAGAGAGTGATTACTTCCCGCCCAGTCCCGGTCAATCTTGGTTAGAAATGGCACGCTCACGAAACAACATGATATATATAAACCGTAGCCCATCTCTTCTGAGCATGTAAAAGGACACAAGGCTGCAGTCTATCCTTGTAACCTGCTTTCCTGCTCTGCAACACACAAGCAGCTGTCACTGCTTATAAATACTTCTGTTTCACAGGGGCACACAACGTGCCTGACTCCACCGCTCAGTCCTAATCGGAAACCAAAACCTTGTGACCCCGTCAAACAGGTTTGCTTGTAAAACCCGGGGAAGACGTGGACCCCCGCTGACCTTGATGAAGGCATCAGCCCGAAAGAGACCAAACAACAAAGGGTAACATTTGCCTCGTATATTTCAGAAGCCAGTTTCAAGGAAAGGTCTGCTGTGAATTTATTGATCAAGGGATGCATGTCCATAGCAGAAGACTGAATGAAGATCAGGCCTTAAATGTTGTTTCAACGGACACAACCGTGCTGTGCCGTGCCATGCCATACAGTGCTGTACTGCTCCATGCCACACTGACAGAGCAAGGTATGGCAACAAGTTGCTTTTCTGGCATTGCTGTTCAGAAGAAGAACTTTCTTAAGCTGATGACATGAAATTATATATCGTATATAACAAAGACAGACAGCGACATGACTTTCACATTAAAATTTCAGACACATCCCAAAACAACTTTGCGTTAGACTTACCTTGTCTTGTCATACAACACCAGCCTACTCCTGAGCAGGGCCTGTCTCACACGACACAGGTAATGGAGCATAGAATGGCACAACACAGCACAGCAAAACTGTGCCAAGGGAACAATGCTTAAAGATGTACATGAGAATTAATCCAGTCCAAAAGTTATTTATAACATACGACAGACTATCTGTCACACTCACAATTGTGCTCCAATTCCGACAGATTAAGTTATAGAATGGAAAACCCAGCAGGACTGATGGTCTTGGTAAGAAATCCCATCTGTCTGAACTGGTAAAAGAGTAACACCCACAGTAGCCACATTTCCTATTTATCAAAGCAGGCACTTCTCCTTGAGTTAGCTTAGCTACCGTTGCCATGCGTTTGTTCATTCTGGCAGAAACACAAGCCACAACTGTCCCAGTACTAAAATCAGGCATTTTAATTTGCTATGACAAGAATATGGCCAGTGCTTGATTTAAAGCAAGATTTCTTACTAGTTAGGCTATATTAAAACCTTCAGAATGTGTCCTTGATTACCATAATGACCACATGTACAGCAGAAGAGCTGAAGCGAAACTGACTTTGAGCACACAGCCTGGAGAGGTGAGATGGGCTTTTTATGCAGGGCCAGTTCACTTCAGCAGAGAGTGTCTCAGAGGAGCACGGTCTCATGCAGTTATTCCACCTCTCACAGCAACCCAAGCCCTTAAAGCAGTGGTTTAGGAAGGAAAAAAAAAAACTAAACTCATTCTTTTCTGAACAATTGCTTCTTCTAAGCAATGTTTCATGTTCAAAAATCACCTAGAAAGTGTCTGGAACGTGACTGTAGTTCTTCTAGACAGACCACAGAGATAATCTATAACAATCGATACCACTGACTGCGTATAACACTGAATGTGGGTCAGTGACTTGCTCTATTTTAGCTAATTTCAGAAAAACATCCCTGAAAAAAAAAAATTTTCCCAGACACTCCTAACCACAGAAGATTAGGGAGCTTGTGTAAAGGCAAAAGATTAAGGACCTGTGCATGTTACATTCACACTGGACGTTTTCAAGTCCCAAATGACTCATATTAATTGTTGGTTAGCGTAAACGTCTGTAGTGTGGTTTTCCTCCTGTACATTTGAAACTGTCGTCACTGGACACAAACCCAGTTTTCATCCCATAACGTCTGCCTTACTTAACAATAGAAGAGTATGATCTATTCAGCATTTGTTCCAATGTTTCGTACTCGGTTCCACATTACTACACTCTTATAAAAGCATGCTGTACCCTCACAGGCTAACACACATTAAGGTGGAAGAGGAACTCGTAAAGTAAAAGTACAAAGAATAATATACTGATTACGTTCTGTAACTCAGTTATACAGAAACAACAGAGGAAGTCACACTGGGATTTTTCTGTTGAGAGGAACCCGTTACATCTTACTGCTCCAATTAAAGGCACGGACTCTACCGGAGACGCCTGTCGCTAACACCCAGTCTGATATCTGTGAAATTTCTCGCAATAAACGCAACAGGTTTCAACCTGTCACCCAGATCCAGAACAGCCTGTTTTTCATTCACCTGACATGTTGTAAGTTATCCAATTATACACAACAATGACAGAAAAGAGGGAAAGATCTTTGCGCAGAGGCTTTGATTTTGATCTTAAATCCTTCACACTTTGTCTTGGATGAAGCAGGATTTTTGCCACACAATGAATCTGCACAATAGAGGGGACGTGCATTTAATCCATTAATGGAAACACAGGTCAGCTCCTGCATTGCATAACATGCAAGTTCAGCAAAACTCTACTTTTTAATACTACTTGTTGCGCTTTACCTATTGAACAGTGAGAGGCAATATGGTGAAACTTACTGGAACAGAAGAAAAAAAAAAACACACACACACACACACACAAAGAAAAAACTTTTAAACAAGTATAAAAAAAAGTAAAGTGTATTTCTTTATATGCAATGAAAGTTTCTCTCCTATTATAGCACAGTGTGACCCCCCACACAGATTATAACAGCATATGTACAGTGCACACGTAAATTATAAGATCTGTAAACAACTGTTTAGGAAGAGTCATGTTGGTGACTTGAATTATTTAAATGAGGACTTCATCGTCGCTATCCACATTCCACAAGCAACTGAAGACACATCACTTCAGGGACCACCTTAGAACTTTAAACATCAAATCTTTTTCACCTATGCTTCCATTCATTTCATTGTTGCAAGTCTGTTTGTTTGTACATGTTTTTCTAGTTATCTAAGACTTACATTTTATATATTTCCTTGAATGACTTTGAGACAACTGCTTGACTTAATCATGTGCACTTTGATGGTAGGACAGCACTTACTGTTAGATTCTCTGATACTGTTTGACCTCGTTTGTGGCATGCACGTGTAATATTTATTATTCACTGTAAGTCGCTTTGGACAAAGGCGTCTACTAAATGAATACAATGTAAATGTAAAAGTAAACCTTACAACTTCAGCATTACTTCAAAGTATGCAAGATGGTGCTGTTAAACCATTTTTAATAAGCTCTTAATGCCACATATTCCAGCTCAACAATGGAACAGAACTTCCTTTCTGCATAAGAACCCTAATGGTCCTCCGCAATTCTACTTCTCTGATTTTGGCACTGATACCTTCACCTGGAATAGCATTCTGGTCTGCTTCATTCACGCCCATGTCACAAATGCTGTGTGATGGGAGCGGGTTCACACAGCTTGAAATTACCTTCTTGTCCAAACTAAGCCTCACCACCTGTCTATTTGATTCTATTCCTGCTACCTTTGCCAACACCTGCCACTGTACACTGTGTCCTATTATGGCCGTTAACTTCAGTGTCACCTGATCCCAGGACAACTGAACTGAAAATGTCTCCCTTAATAACACTACAAGCTGGTATCCAATATCACAAACACAAACACGTACAGCCTGAACCTGCTCTCATTTAAACTCTGTTCCAGGCTAACTTGGCCCCAGGCTAAATTCCAAACTCACCAAAGCTGCATTTCAGTCCAACTCCAAGAGTACATTAAAAACCATCTTCGTCCAGTGCAGATATTTCTCCACGCAGGAATGACGGCAGCCTCGGTGAACATTAACATTCCTCACCCTTCTTCCCCAAGGCCTCAAGTCTAGCTGCAAGCCCAAGCAAATTGAGTGCAACTATGTCACATTTTCACCTCTTTCCGTACGCAAAAATTAAACGGCCTTTGCGAAAAAGTGTGCCACCTGCAGCTCTGGCAGCAGCTACCTCTGAGAAAAATATTACTGACAAAACAGTAAAAAGAAAACGCAGGCCACACTGGGCAACACGGCAAGCGCAAAAGAAAACGTTGGTCAAAAGGGCTTGTGCACAATCAGCTAAATGGCGTGTAGACTGACCTACATACATATATACAATAATAGGTTCAGATGTACATCCGCACATCACTCTGTTTGCCTCAATCACCAGCAGACGTCGCACAATGGCCACGCATCCTGATAACAGCAGCACAGAGGTGGCCCTCCGCCAAGTGTTCCCTTAAGCTGGATCTCGTGTGCCTAACACGATACTGAGAAGCTTTTGTGACATAAAAACATGGAAATGTGAAAGCAGAACTTAACTATGTCTACCATCACCTTGGGAACAGCTGTAAAAACGTACACTGGGCAAATGTAAATTTATATAAAATTACTTGGAACAATCCAACTCTCTATAAGTATCACTTCTTATCTGTAATGTTAGGATGCCCAGGAGGGGCTGGGCAGCCAGTCAACCTTGGGCCCCCAGAGGTTTTTTTTCTCCACACTGCGGAGTTTTTGGTTCCTCTCCTCCGTTGTCTGGCTTCATTCATTTGTATTGATTTCTTAAATTTTCTGTGTAAAGCACTTTGAGGCATGCTGTTGCGAAAGGCGCTATATAAAAATAAACTGAACTGAACTGAATTGAATTGAATGTAAATCCTACAGCTCAATGTGAATAGCAAACCAGGCAGTCATCCAATCAGTCTGTTTACAGTACATGTAAACTACAGTATACAGTACTCTTGTTTTGGATAAATGAAATGCATTTTTGTAAACCCACCTTTAATAATACCTAGCCTAAGGCAAACTGACATGAAACACAATCTAGCCTAGAGCAAAGTAGAATTCAACTGCTTCAAGCTGACAGTAAAATGATTATGATAAAGCTACAATAGTTAAAAAAAGAAATTAAGTCAATGTGTGAGTTTCTTCAAGAGGTCATGTAAAATAAACTATAAAAAAAAATCCCTACCTTGTTGCCCAGAACGTCTGTGGATAATTAGTACTGAGCCCTTGTTATCTGCGACAAAATGTGAAAAATGAACAGCATACTGTATAATACACACAAATGGTGTTTACTGTGCCCTGACACACTTCAGTGTAATACATCTTTAACACTTGACATGAATGCAGAGCGGAAAAAAAATCTCTAATGTTTTTTACAGTGTTTTGCACAGTTGTCCTTAAGTTACCAGCAAGTTCTGCATTGTCAGTCATGAACAGATGACAAAAAAAACAAAGGTGGCAAATGCACACAAAGGTGGCAAACGTTTAGCGGGTGAAGAGACAGCTGAGTGTAGCTGAAGGAACTGGATCAAACAGCTGACAGCAGGACAGCAGATTGGTGAGTCACACCAACACTGCACAGTCACATCAGCAGTCACACCAACACTGTACAGTCACATCAGCAGTCACACCAACACTGCACAGTCACACAAACACTGCACAGTCACACCAACAGTCACACCAACACTGCACAGTCACATCAGCAGTCACACCAACACTGTACAGTCACATCAGCAGTCACACAAACACTGCACAGTCACATCAGCAGTCACACCAACACTGCACAGTCACATCAGCAGTCACACCAACACTGCACAGTCACACCAACAGTCACACCAACACTGCACAGTCACATCAGCAGTCACACAAACACTGCAGTCACATCAGCAGTCACACAAACACTGCACAGTCACAAAAGCAGTCACACCAACACTGCACAGTCACATCAGCAGTCACACCAACACTGCACAGTCACATCAGCAGTCACACAAACACTGCACAGTCACATCAGCAGTCACACCAATACTGCACAGTCACACCAACACTGCACAGTCACACCAACAGTCACACAAACACCGCACAGTCACATCAGCAGTCACACAAACACTGCAGTCACACCAACACGGCAGTCAGATCAGCAGTCACACAAACACTGCACAGTCACATCAGCAGTCACACCAACACTGCACAGTCACATCAGCAGTCACACCAACACTGCACAGTCACACAAACACTGCACAGTCACATCAGCAGTCACACCAACACTGCACAGTCACACCAACACTGCACAGTCACACCAGCAGTCACACCAACACTGCACAGTCACACCAGCAGTCACACCAACACTGCACAGTCACATCAGCAGTCACACAAACACTACACAGTCACATCAGCAGTCACACCAACACTGCAGTCACACCAACACTGCAGTCACATCAGCAGTCACACAAACACTGCACAGTCACATCAGCAGTCACACCAACACTGCACAGTCACACCAACAGTCACACAAATACTGCACAGTCACATAAACACTACATAAACACTATGAAACACAATGCAACCTTACAAACCCTACCCTACGCAGCCACACAAACACTATGAATGAACCAGGACGCACTCTGATGACAGGCAGCTGGAGAAAGGTGAGAAAATGACTAAGGTGTGTTCTAAATTTCAACTTTACCTATCATAGAAAATTATAGGTTTGTGTTAAAATCTACGTTCATACTTCATTTTTCTTGTCTAATGTACTTAAGACCTTCAGATGTCTCACTATTGTACTTGACATACAGCTGGCATTTGGGAAAACAACAGCACTTTCCCATACAGCCGATACTGAGATTCATTATAACCCTGTGGGAAGCTGGCTCTCTGACCCCCAGCCCTCATCTTCCTCACTGTGAAGGTCACCTTGTCTCTTTCACCCAGTCAGCAGCACAGGGCCCCAGAGAGCGACAAGCCTCTGGCCTGCAGAGGCATTCCTCAGCACAGGCACGTGACTCTGTGAAGCACAGCCTTCACCTTTCAAACAGAGCACCCAGTTCAGTAAGTTTCCTGCTTACAGTAAACACCTCGCCACCACTGCTGCATAGGGGAACATCTTCTCATGTTGCAGCAGGCCACCTCAAGGACATCGTTTTCACTGTGCACACAAAGGCACACGTTCCTTCTTACGGAAATCCAAGCTTCGTTCAAACATGAGCACTTACTGGACAATGTCACGCAAGTCAAAGTAGTGCAAAACAGAAACGACAGTCGGCACAGCTTCTTAACTGAAACACGTTGCTTTTCGTGCTATGGAAATATGAGAAATCGCATCGGCCCGTGGTTAACAACGTTACGACTAATCATCACAAGTGAATCTGGGAATTTAGTCATGTCAACTGGACTTCTTTCTCCAGGAGGAAAGGAGAAAGAAGTCCAGTTGACATGACTAAACTCCCAGATAACCTCACCTGGACGACTGAGAATCTTCATAGACATCACAAGTGAATGATTTAGGCTACTATAGTGGAAACTCTGGTTTGCTATATTTTGACTAACAACAAAACTGTCAAATACCTAACAAAGTAAAAATATAAATAAATCCCTATCATCTATGTAAAGTACACAGTTTTAGGCAATTTCTGCATGGTCTGCTAAGATGTACTTTTCATTCACTCTACCCATAGCCACACTGAAAGAAGGAACTACAGCATGTCTAACATGTCTAACAATTACTTACGCAAAGCCTACAATGGAGCAACTAGTTCATTCTCTTACATGGAACACCAAGGCAGCTCGTGTATAGGGCTAACAGCTCTCATGTTAGCTATATCAGTCCTATATAATGTAACTAATATAGCTAACAGCTCAGGGAAGCACATGCGTGCCCTGCATAGTGTAAGAGTACTGAGCAGGGAGCCTTTCTGGCAGCGGGGAAAGCTGTAACTGTAAAAGTTACTGTTCAGAGACTCTGTGACACCAGTTTGTGCTGCCTAATACTTGGGAGGCTGACATTTCTAACTTCATACATTACTTCATATGCTACCAGCGGCCCTATCCGTTACCACCAAAGGTGCTTCTTCTTCTTTTACCTGTGACCTCAGTCTAGTGGCGTGACTTCATTCTTTCTACAGAATCAACTGAGCTGAAGCAAGAACAGATGCTGTCAAAAAAAATTTCATATGAACTACCGGCTTGAACCATAAATCCACTTCTACTCCAGGAGGACAGCACACTGTCAAAAACAACTGTATAGCACCTGTGTCACAGCTCTGCTGTCCATGCAATTGGAAACAAACAAAAAAAAACCTGCACATTAAAATTAGCATTTAAAAACAATACAAACGTGAAACTTATGCATACTGCCCTGATTGTAATTTAAATCACTCCCCACAAAACTCACAGGCAGCCTAATACTCTGATTTACAAGATTTACAAGTTTAAAGCACTGTCAATAGGTGACCCTACTGTTGAAACTTGTGTTAAAAAACTGAAGAAAAAATAATTTCCTTTTAATCATTTGTCAATATGTTTGATTAAAATTTTTGTTAATATCTTAATGATATTACAAGGTCACTCACCAGATTGTGTTTAACCGTTCAAACCTTCATATGAAGTTTGTACAAGATGTTGCAACAGAAAACTAATTTACAGCTATGCTTTTAAATAGCTTCTATGTACAGAAAAAAATCCTTATTTACATACTGTGAATACATTTTACAGAACATACAATAGGCTAATGAAAATAAATGCAGAACAGACTGCTTCATTATTTTAAAATCAGAATCTCCAAACTGTAACTATCAGACCATTTGTGTAAATGGTACACACTGGATTACTGCACATTTCACGTGTGTTATCAATATCGCCCTACATTATCATCCGTTACATGACTCAGTCAAAGATCTCACTACTGTGCTTCATATGCAAACTATTTCGAAAGCCTTTAATACCAAAACACTGTAAAAATCAAACGTAATAGTAACTAATACTGCACACTAATTACAGTAATAGCAAATAAAAACCAGATTGTGAAAGGGCAACGTTGAATATATTTAACAGCAAATTCTCAATACAATACTTAAGATTTCAGCTGGTTAATGATACAAGCAGCTCACCCATGTTGTATCCGTAGGGGGATTCTGTGGCTCCATCCTGCAGACTCGCCAAGATCTCTCCCTTGCCGACATCGCTGTCTCCAACCAGCAGAAACTTCAGCAAAAAGTCGTATGCCTTTGCGGGACTTCTGTGGGTCATTCTCAGGGACGATCACTCAGATGTCCCATACTGAGGGACAGCTGCTCCGTGTCACTGTGCAGCGCGTTCACGGTGAAGTGCGCAATACGCCAATGGACAAGTTCTGACATGCGATCCAAGTCACTGTTCCAGAAACTTTTCCAAAATTAAATAAATAAATAAGTAAATCTAAATCAGGACCTGATATCATCAAGTGATTGGTGTTTCTGGAATGCGTTCTTATCCCCCGAGTACGTTTATCGTCTGATACACACTACTGCCTTTATCCAAGGAAAAACAAATAAGCGTGCGCAACCAGTACCTTACCCACGGCTGGCGGGGCACTGCTGTGATAACATCCAAACCTAAGACGTCATAAAGAACCCATTTCAGTCTATTTCGGCATTTCGAATATATATATTGTTTTCTGCAATCGTTCGGTGATTTTCGTTAAATGCTTTACGTTGTGTCGCTGCAACGTGATCTATTAAAACATTCCTTCGCAAATTATCGTAAACTGTCACAAATTAGATTTAGGCAGCCAACGCACACAACGTCTAATCCGCAGCTGCCCTCGAAGTTTTATGATGAATAATTTGGCAATTTACCTTAGAAACCTTTGGTCATCTTCTGATGCAGGTGTTTGTTTGTACCCACGCTTTTTCATCAGCGCAGTCGCGCAGCTCTATTGCTCCGTCCACACGCGTTTTCTCTGTTTCTCCCACTACAGCGACCGTCAGCAGTGTAAATAAAGCCCGCCCGCCTAGCAAGTGGTTGGTCACTTTACTGAGTTGCTATGGCAGCTCTCTTTTCTTACTGGATAACGGCAACGTCTATCAAAATACATACGTGCCTAGTCTATACACGGTGTGACAAATGTAGAAGCCTGATATCACTGACTCTGGATCTGTTTCAGCCGCTTTCATAATCAAGCTGGACACCACGAAGAGGGTGGTTTAGCTGATCTTGTGAGGCGTTCGAGGCTGAGCTCAGTGGGCGGGGCTTGCTTTGTTTTTGTTTGTCTGCGCTGTCATCGCAATGAAATGTCAATGTGAGGTGACTAATTGCTAGGAAAGAACGCCACTAAAATACATTGTAACTGTGCGTTATCGCCGAATAATTGCCGCAAAATATTTTTGGTGTTTGTTTCTCTGGGTATTTTCAAAAGCTATTTTTTCAAAGTCCTAGCATAGTTAATTGCATGAAATTCATATTTCAGGTATGTTATAGTGCAGGAATTACCCAGTGATGAGGATTTTTAAAATTGTTTAAAGTGACTTTTACTAGTAAAGAAATTCAGAGAGCCCAGGTCAAGGGTAAAACTACGCAGCAATTTCTGTTGTTTCTATACCATTATCTCTTCATCGTGTCAATGTTCACGATATCTACAGAACGTATAAGGCAGCGCCATTTTATCAAAATCTCGCTCAGGTTCAACACAGCATATTGTACGATTAAATGCAGAACTCTTTGTTCAAAATGAAAACTTGACATTCATGATAGACAACCTTTGATGTACTGTTGTATGCATAAACGCTTACAATATTAATACATCCCCTGGGTGATGGGTTAGGGTTTCGAATTTAAAATTTTATTACTAGTATTATTATTGTACTTTTAGAGAATTTAATTTAAATAGTCAGCCCTGGATAGCTGCATACACAATCGTATATGGGTAAAACGGGACAATGAAACGCTGAGAAAGAGAGCCCCCTTGTGTGAAATACAGACAATTACAGCATTTAAAGTTGTTTCTACAGTAACTAAGCATGTATTAAATGTTTTTTTATATACATGTATATATAACTTAAATAGTAAATGTACTGCTAACATTTTGAATGGCAATACACAATTCCATAGTATTAGTTATCAAAATTATTAATAACAGAACCTCAGCTCTAGCAATGTTTGCATTTATGCAAAATACTTTGTACAAAATGTAATCTGCCTGTAAGCTTGTTATTAATTACTTTAGTTCCTTTAATGTTATTAGTAATTTAGACCCAGTAAGCTAAAAAAAAAATTGAAAACATCAACAGTATTCAGATATTGTAATATTTTAATATTTACAGTGACAAACCACAGTGAAGCCATTTTTAAATCCGTTTTAGAATAAAAGAAAAGGTTAGCTATACCCTGGAACGGGAAGTTTCTGTCCGTCCTTCGCTTCAAAAAATGTGTAGGAAAGAGTAATAGTGTCCACTCTTGCCATTCTGGGGTCCTCGTCAAACTCTGGGTCAATGTAAAAGAAAACTGGCATGTCCACTTCCTCCTGAGGATTCAGCCTCTGCTCTTCAAAGCAGAAGCACTGAGACGAAGAAGCAAGACCTCAGTGTCACTGATCAGTTCATGTTACGCTCCTCAAGTACTCTTCATTAACATGCAGTTAAAATAGATCCCACCTATTGTATAAACAAATTACTCAATAACTACCACAAACATGATTTAGTCACTAGGCAAAGGTAACTGGTTACTTGATCTTGGGTACCAGCCATAAGTGAACTAACGTAATTGGACACGAATGAAATGCGTGATAACACCATCACTAATAAAAAAATTACAGTTTTCAGATATATTAGTGCAAGGTGATGTATTATTATTTTTTTTGTGTGTTAAATTTCAGTTGACAGAAAGATAGGTATCTTAGATATGCAATATCAGTATACATTTATTTTAAGCAACGACCAATGATTTGCAGAAAAATCATACCTGAATTTTATTGAAGTACTGGCCAGCTTCAAAGGGTACTATGTTGTAGGTGGATATTCCAATCACCGGTTTATCCGTAGGGTTTTTTGCCTTATAAAAAGCCAGTGCAGTTTCCCCAGGTACTATCTGGGGCAAATAAGAAATAATGTTGAGCAAATACTTTCATTACCCATTCCAAATAAATAAAATGCATTTGCAATACAAGTTTTCTTAAATACATGTAAAAATACATTTTAAAATATATTTAAAATATTTAATCAAATCAGACACCTTTTCTCAGTATAAAAATGTTATCTAATGTTATCAGTACAATGCTTAACTGACTTGAACACATCTTTCCATCTCTAAGCTAAAAGCAGAAGGTAAAAATCAGCTGACATTCTAAACAATTGTTTCTCCCATTGTGATACGCTCTCCTTACATATATCTCCGACTGCTGAGGCCGGAAGTTCCACTGCATGCTAGCATGCACATCAGCATTGAAAGTGACCTTGATCACACGGTCCTTAACTGGTGTCATGGTCTCTACTTGCTCTGTGCTGTGACCAGACACAGCAGTGCCTCCCAGTCCAGAAACCTTGCAAAGAGACGGAAACGTTGCCAACGTCCAAACACAAACAGCCATATGAAGGACGCAAAATTGATATTGCGTCATCTCAAGAAAGAAATACAAAAACACAGACTTAATTACATAACTGAAACAAAACTATAATTAATAATGTAACGTTTGCTAATACAGAAAAATATATGTGTACTCCGTATCTTTTGAAAGGACAGTGATAACGTTTGACACAGGTATAAAAGCGTATAAGCCCAAACATAGAACTCATGAAAAGGAACCGGTTTTAAACTTGCCTGGCAGTAGAGGCGGTAGAGAGGCACAGCTGCATAAGACATGCCGATCATCCCCACTCCTGCGGCGGCGATGTACGTGAGAACCGTCTTGTTCCTCTTCCTCCACTCTTCCTCCTGCTTCTCTGTGTAGGGGTTCCTGCGAGTCTTCACACCTCTCACCTGCTCGCCGAAGCGCTCGGGACCATTTCTAGAGAGCAACTGGTTCAAACACTGGCGCGGTCCTCTTCCCCTTACGATGGATAATGCCTCTCGGACAAAAGTGTGAAATAACATGACGACGGAAGTTTGACGAAAGTCCGATGTCCAGATTGTTTCATCGAGTTTTCAGTCTACATCTGTTCATCTACAAAGAAATAACATTTTTAAAACGTGGAATAATTATTAGTCAGATATTTTTCAGGTCATTCACAGGACTGTGGCAAGCGTACAATAATTTAAAGCTGTTTCATTAAAATGTCAAACCACAATATGTTCATTCTTTGTATATGTTCGTACACTGCCAGAGCAATATAAAATGATCGTAAAACCGCAACCCACGTGAACCTCAGCAAGCAATATTTAAGTAATCGGATGAAATCACGTTTAAAATAACCTACGCTAGAACAACTTCAAATAATTTTGTCTGTTATTGATAAAAGTACAAAGTAACTAGAAAGTAACGTTGCATGGAAAATGAATTACATTATTAACACATTTAATATTACATTATTTAGCTATGCAGACAACTGGCTTTCTTAAGATGGAAAACTCCAATTTCTTGTGCGGAAAAGAGGCTAATGTTTCAGCAATATACAAAGCAAAAATCATACTCTTTGGCCAAATGAAATGTCGATTATTAACACCTTTACGTTTAACTGAATTATACTCAAGACTGGTTAATTTCACAGCTAATGTCCGTCATGTCACGTTTTATTATAAAACGATAAAAATGTTTACTTACAGTACTCTAAATACCCTTCAAACCCATGTTACAACATTGTACTGTAGGATCCCGTTCCGACAATATTGTCGTCCCCTTTGTACAAAACCGTGCTCACACGGGTTCCGGTGCGGAATAAGCGGGTGTTAATGGTTCCGTCTACTGTACGTTATGAATGTTGTTTATAATGATGATGACGAAAAATATTCGAGAGGTATAGTAGTAGTATGATAGTACACGAAGGCGTGAATATAAATAAGATATATAACTTTAATAATTGGAGTTGACTTCGTTTGAACTGTTGTGATGCGATTCCGTAAAATGTATTGTTATTATGATTGTTGTTGTTATTATTATTATTGTTGTTGTTGTTGTTGTTGATGTTGTTGTTGTTTTGTTTTGAGCGTTTTGTTGCCCAACGCATAATTATTTACATTATGTAATGTTCCGTAAAGGGAATTCTATTATATATACCACGTAAATTACGTTACTTATGGTGGATTATTGGAAAACGACTTTGTTTCAGTACAGAGTAGAAATTTAAAATGATTTAAATGTACCAAACGTAACTAACACAGAACATCAATACTGTAATTTGACAAAAATAATCTGGTTGAAAAACACATCAGCATATGGCTATTTAAGCAAAAATGTGTGGGAAAAATACCCTATAATAATAATAATAAATAATAAAAGTATTATGATTATTGTTGTTGTTATTGTTTTGTGATTATTATTATTATTATTATTATTATTATTATTATTATTATTATTATTATTATTATTATTATTATCAGGACCAATCTGTTTATGTTTTAAAGGGAAAATGGCTATAAAGTGCCCGTCTGATATGTACCGGTCTTCTATTGTTTTTCCTGGGATAGGCTACCTTTTCACTGTGACCCTTCCATACAAGTCGTTCTGGAAGGAAGTCATTGAAAATGCAGTTGCTGATCAATTTTTTAATGAACGCGTTCCCATTTTTAACACATTATTAAGTACAAATCTTTAAAATTGTCATAATTCAATTAAAATTTCACACTTGGCTAAAATTATACACCGAATACAAATCGCTTTTATGGTAAGTAGTTTTTACTTTAAAATAACGCCATTTGCATTATTTCTTTTTTTTTTTTACTAATAATTACTAATAAATAGCATTAAAAATGTTTACATGTAAAACCAAAACGGGATCAAACATCCTTTAAGTATTCAAATATTTATTTATTAATTTACTTATTTTATTATGTTTTATTTATTATAAAAACTTTAAACATTGAATCAACTACAGAACTTCCTCGCAGTTTAATTCCCTGTGAATTTAAAGTCTAATGCCAAGTAGACCGTTTCCTCTCCACGGTTTCGCAGTTAATTTTAAAATAAAAAGCGATCAAAATTTCTGTGACAGAGGGCGACGCGAAGGGCAACTGGAAACATGTCAACATAGTACCTTATGAGATGAACATGAGCAGACCATGTGACTGTGGGGGGTAATCAGGAGAGATTAAACAGAAAGGTAGGATAGTGTCTCTCACTGTCCAGGCGGATTTTTATCCTTCAGCTACAGAGACCGACCTCATTTGAACCATCATTTCCTACAACTGGGTGATTTCAGTGCCTTTTTAATTATTCATAGTCTGGCCCCCTGATTCGAGATGGCACTCCTCCCGCCGTCTGTTGAGGCAGAGCACTTTGATGGGCTGTCTTTGCTCTACTGGTACGTAGCCTGCTTTTAACCTCTCCTGCTTTAGAAGACAAACATTTCTGAGTACATTTTATGCTTACAAGCACGGACCTTCTGCTGCAGATTTTGCTTACCAGAATTGTGGGTTTGTATGCCTTTGGATAGTGGTGTTTCACGGTAGGACTGTCATTTTTGCAAACCATGCTTAAAATTGTCATATGCTTTCAATATTGTGTTATACAAGTTATGTTAAGTGCGCGTGTTTTTAATGTTAAGTGTCACAGCGAGTTCCGTCTGAGCCGCTTTATTACCATTCTAACTCTTGTTGTTTTCGATCTTTGATGTTCTCTTCGCACCCAAACAAGCACGCCGACAGTCACATCAGCCTGACAGCTGTTCACATTGTACCAGAGCAGCAGCGGCACATGCAATTTAAACATTTCAGTTAAAAGTCAAATGTAACCTGCATGCAAATCTTGCTTTAAAATCTTTGTTTTGTACACATTTATTTACAATCGTTTTATTAGTACAGTGGAGCAAATGGCAAAAAGCGTGGGCTTGTATTGGCTGTGAACGTAGCTTGACATGACATGTAGAAGGTAGGGCAGATTACAGGTATTAAGAGATCAGATTAATGCTCAGTATCTTACGATGTTTTGCTTGCAGCGTTGCTCACGCCATCTAAGAGAGATAAAGCTTACTGGTACTGCGTGCCACGGTATGATGCATACTATACCAAAGTTGTGTTTGTTTTAAAAACGAAACTGCTGTCACAATAGGAAGGTCACTCATAAAAATTCCATAATTTGCTTTTCTTTAACACTTTTTAATATGCTTCTGGCACAGGCTGCCTGACTTTGTAGAAGATGACTGCATTTGTTTTGTTCTATAATTTACTTCGCTTTCTGGAGCTATTCAAGACTGTAGGTTATTCATTGGTTTTGACATTTTTGTTTTATGCTTGTGACATACAAAGAGAATCCACCTGGGAAGATGACAAACAGAACTGGAAAATACCATCGGTATTTCTAGCACATTTTACATTTCGTGTTACCTGGATGGAACAGATTTGTGTTTCAATTATTGTGTTGACTTTCTAAGGATCTGTAGCTGGAGTCCTCTCACATTTATTTAGACAAACAGGGAGTAGGAAATAAATTTTTCTTTATCTACTTCACATAAAGCTGCACACAGTTTTAACTGGGCCTCTCCTAATCAATTTTCAGTTAATGAAGTGACTCAACCCTTGCAATATCCAGCTACACCTTGTGACTGGTGAAAATACAGCATTGCAAATGGCTTAAACATTAAGCCTTATTCATCTGGAAAACTATAGAAGTTTGATGTCATGGTGATAAAAGAAAATGTTGTGTCACTTACTATAGACCTAAATGTGTTACCTCGATGGATGCTTTTATATTGCAGATTGGTGTACTTTAGGGGTCTCATAGAGTGTACAGATAAAGTGGACTTGGGAACAGACGAAACCTACCTCATTTTCAAGACTGTATTAATGTCTTTTGGATCGCAAATGGCTTTGAACTGACTTGCAGAGGTCACTAACAAATTAATTTCAGAATCGTGTAATAATATCTTGGCTTAATTCCCACTCAGTCTTTATTCGGTCTTGCAATCTAATAATCCTCTTAGGCTAAATGAGTAATTGAAAAAGATGACGTCTCCAATGCAACAAGAAATTTGAAATAAAGTGTTGTCAAACTGCAGTTGCTGGTGGGTGAGATGTAGCAGATTCACTCACTGCAGTTGTTGCTTAATGGTACTGGTTCACATATGCAGAACATAGAGAAATATGTTATGGAACTTATTGCAGGACTGAATTTAACCTTGGTCATGTGAGCAAAATGCATATTTTCATATGTTTTTCAGAGAAAATATATGTCTAATCTAGTCATAGATATTTTGTAGTCAGTGAAGCTGGATGCTGAAATTGATGCTGATCAGTCATAACATTATGACCGCTGACAAGTGAAGTGAATAACATTGATTATCTCGTTACAGTGGCACCTGAATGTGGGTGGGATATATTAGACAGCAAGCGAATATTTTGTCCTTGAAGTCGATGTGTTGGAATGCATAAAATATAGACAAGAGTAAGGATATGAGTGACTTTCATAAGGGCCAAATTGTGATGGCTAGAAGACTGGGTCAGAGCAACTCCAAAACCTACCAAAAGTGGTCCAAGGAAGGAAAACCAGTGAACCAGTGACAGGGTCATTGGAGGCAAAGGTTCATTCATGTGGATGTTACTTTGACACCTGCCTAAACATTGTTGCTGATACACCCCTTCATGGAAACGGTCTTGCCTTATGCCAGTGGCCCCTTCCAGCAGGATAATGCACCCTGCCACAGTGCAAAAATGGTTCAAGAATGGTTTGAGGAACACAACAATGAGTTTGAGGTGCTAACTTTTGGCCTGCGGGATGTGCTGGAAAAACAAGTCCGATCTGCGGAGGTTCCACCTCTCACCTTGCAGAACTTAAAGGATCTTCCACAAGCATACCTTCATAGGTCTAATGGAGTCCATGTGTTGACAGGTCAGAGTTGTTTTTGCCGTCAAAGGGGGACCTACTTAATATAAGGCAGGTGGTCATAATGTGATGGCTGATCAGTGTATGTAGTAAACAAACAAGAGAAAATACTGTGTTCTCCCAGTTTTATGCGTTTGCTTAACTACAGACAATATGTGCACAGAATATGTCAGATGTTATATTCATTAATGTCCAAATGCTTAATCCTGGTTAGGATTGTGTGGGTTTGGAGTCTATCCCAGGTAACAGTGTGAGGCAGGGTAAAGCTTGGTCAGGATGCCAACCCATTACTGAGACAATTATTAAATAAAAATTGATTTGTTTTTACTCTGACAATCCAATACCCTCCTAAGAATATTTTTATTCTTTCTCCATCCAAATATGATAAAGTTTCTGTCCTCATGCAAATATGATAAAGCCCCATTATCTGTGAAATTAAAATCAATAAAAAAACCAATACATGGACATTTTTAGAGCTCTGGTTTGTCTTGCTTCAGAGTATTTAACTTCTGTTTCTCCCTGTCTGTTAGACAGGATTAGCATGGACACACACCGCTCAGGCCTCACAGATTTGCTTTGATGCACTTTAAGTGCTGTATCCAAAGGGAAACAGGTTCTATAGCCAAGTATGTGGCTCACATACAAGGAGTTTGTTCTCATCCCCCTTGGGGAGTGGTGGGTAACCATTTTCAGCACCCAGGTTGCTACCACAGAGCATCTTGCTCAAGGACACAACTGGTAACTTGGCTGGGATTCAAACCAGGAGACGTTGGTACCCTAGCCTGACACCCTACCCACTGAGCCACCAGCCTGCACCCATCTATAAAATATAATTTCAGTTTTGCAAAATGCAGTTACTTTACATTGATACCTTTAGCGTTTTGTTGAGAAAGGTCCTGTGTTTCAGTTAAACCTCCAAAAGTGCAGGAGTCCATGAGCAATAGTGAATTGATTGGCATTCACGGTGTCACTGTTTGTTAGCCTTGTTTTTGGGTAAAACCAGCTGTGACTCCACTAAGCCACCCTCATTCTGTGTTATATATTTTAAGCCTTTTCTGCACGTCCAACCTTCTTGCCATTCCAGAATTCTTTTACTGTAGGGCTTGAACAGTTGAGAGAGCATGTTGATTAAGCAGACAGCTCCCCGCTAACCCCCCCTTAGCGCGCTGCACTCCCGACACACCGCAACGCCGATTTTGACAAGTCACGTTTTCTTTTCAAAACCGCTGCGCGACAGCCAAAAGAGATCACATGTCAACAGTGCTGAAGAAGCTGTGTTTTTTTTTTTCCTTATGTTCACATTTCAGCTCTCAGATTTATGCTGTCATATCCAGAGAACCATAAGAACTCAGGTCACATCATCTATGGGCTTAATGGATGTTGGTGCTTGAGTTTGGTTACAGAATGTGCCACTCTTCAGTTCTCTTGTTTATTCAGTGGTAACAGCTATCAGTAAATAGTAAATGTTCCCATATACTCATCCAGCTGTGGCTATATGAACACATTTGTCTGCAGTGCTCTAAAATGTGTACTTGTTGTTTAAGGACCATAATGGGACCCCATGGTATCAATCGGGCAGTGCAGAAAGTGGAGTTCTCGGACTGCAGGAAAGGACTGGGTCAGTGTCCTCCTTCACTCATTTCCAAGCTTGCATGCAGAACAGCTCTTCTTGCAATTTTCCCATAATTCCTCTGGCCTTGTGCTCACGCAGGTGTGAAAATCATTGGAGGCTACAGGGAGCACACAGGTGAAGAGTATGGAATTTACATCAAGAGAGTGTTACCGTGTGGTGTTGCTGCACAAGACGGTATAAACGTTCTTTCTGCTTGTCACATGTCTTGCACGTCCTTTACTTTCACTGGGGTAATTATATCTCGTTTTGTCTTACAGGTAGACTTAAATCAGGGGACCTAATTTTGGATGTTAATAACATGAGTTTGGGAGGAGTTACAAATGAAAGGTGAATTTTATTGCTGTTGTTGCGAGCGTTATTATCGGCAGAAAGTTATGTTCCATGTAGTTCAAATTGCTTGTTGCAGAAGCAGTTTTATCATGGGTGATGTTTTTACCAGGCATTCTTTCCCATCTGAGGATGTTTAGGAAGGACATGGAGTGCTGTAGAACTGCTCATGGGGCATGCTAAACTCCAGAGTGAGTAACATCACTCCTTTTTGGCTCCCTCCGCAGGGCTGTTGAAATCCTGCGCATGGCTTCTGCCTCCAACCACATGTCTCTCCTGATCGTTCGAGATGACGAATCCAGGTAATGGCATTGTGCAGGATGTTTGGTTAGTAATTAATTCAGAGGTAAATCCAGCATAGGTTACCTTTGTAACTTCAGCTGTGCGGCAGAAAAATGCCTGCATTAAAATTGCAGAATTCATTAATACGTGTGCTCAGAGTAGAAACTACAGGCTACCTGCAAAATTTCAACTGCTGGAATATATATATTTTTTTGTACACAGAAATCTAATTTCAGCATCAGCCTTGAATGTATTACAGTAGATTTGTGTATATGAGATGTATATGAATTCCAGCAGTAGATTTGTCTATATGAGATGAGTATGAATTCCAAAATTTGACTGTAATTAATTCGTTAAAGTATTGACAATTTTTTCCAAAGATGCATCATCTGTGAGAAAAAAATGAAGTAGCAGACAGGTTTTGTTTGATGAAATGGCAGCTGTAGTCTGCACACTGCTTAAAGCACCACAAATGGGTGCTGTCCTCATAAGGCATCATAATCCTGTTACAGATTAATTAGTAACAACCTGCTTGATTTCCTTTGATTATCCCAAAAATAGATTATAAATACATGCTGAGCACATTATACTCTTTGAAATTTCCAATTGAACAACAGCCTTAGCTGCACGCGTGCTTTTGAATGTAAAATTAAATCCAAAAAATATGAAATGAGTTAGTAACACACAAGGGGGATGCTTTAGGGATTTTAGCCCTGAGTCTGAAGGGCAGTGTGAGATTATTAGTCGTGTGTTTTGAAATTGCTTTGAAAATATCTGTAACAGCTGCCTAAACGCCCCGGCTCTGGGTGCGGTGCGCAGAGCTCCCGTCTCTGGCGTGGCTGTGAATCACGCGTGAGGAAGACGAGCGTGTTTGCACGGGCTGACATGCAGTCCTCTCATCACGAGGGCAGAATCTCACCTGTTGTCAAATGCACGCTGACATATTGGGGGCATGGTTCTGTCAGATCCTAATGGGCACCCATGGGTCTTCACGTTGAAGCTGAAAGGGAGACGCTCCCTAGTTTCTAGGTCATATTCATCTCCACTGGTTATATAACAGGTATCTGCATTGTGTCTTCTTATGTTTTTTTTTTTGTTTGTACATAAAGCGTCTATGTGAGCAACTGCACAGTAGTACACATTGCTCTTTGTTCTCATTTTTTTCAGATTAGACTAAATCTTTTTTTTTTTTTTTTTTACAAACCCGTTTTGTGTGGTATACTTTACCCTGACTTGTTTACATGCGGTTAAGAAAGTAATCTAATTAACCATAGCTAATCCTTTGTACTGAGGCACTGAGAAGTTTTGTTTACTACGAATTTGTAAATGATTTCTCATCAGTTATTGCCATCAGAAATGCACACAGTATGCTCTGGATAGGCAGCGTAGAGAAAGTTATTTATAGCCATTAACCATTGTTGATTAATGGTCTCGGTCTTGAAACTGGCTTGCTTCAGACTGTGACAGGCTTTGCATAAGTTGCATAAGCCATTCAGTGGAGCTCAGAATGTTCACTTATTTAAATGCCCTCATACTGCATTTCACAGTTTGCTTACTTAATTTCCTTTCAACAGCTGATTACCTTGCAAGCTTTAGAACTGGTCCTACTTAAAATGATAAACATCTCGTTCAGAGCAAAGCCGGTCTTTTTGAGACTGCCCAGCAGATGGAGACACAGCATTAACATTCATGCTAAATGACAGCCATGACAAAGCAGCTACCTCTCTGACCGTGATTTCAGGAAGGAGTTTTTGGAGCTTATGGAAAAGTACGGCTACAGTATGAGCCCTGGCTGTGATGGGAGCTCCTCTGCCCTACTCTCCACAGGTAAGCTACTGAAAAACGGTCCCGACACTCATGTCTGTCCCACCCCACTGACACCAACAACGACTCTTACACAACGTTCTTTTTTTGATATAGTTTTTGATGGTAGATTTAACTGATGATAAACAAACACACAGACGCACACATCTATATACATGTCAGTATATCCTTCAAACATTTTACGTTTTTCTTTTTGTTTTGTAGTTGTGTAATTTCTATTGTTCCGTTGTGTCTGTTAGCACACCAGATGTCCCCTTTTCTCAGAGGCCTCACTGACATTGTTACGGTTTTCAGGGAAGCTGACGGACATGGCGTCGTTGTCCTTGTCCTCCAGGTCGGCCAGCCCGCAGATGCACAGCCCGAAGGAGGCTGTGAACCCCGGGAGCTCTGCAGCTCCATCCTTCCCTACCGCCCCTCAGGCTTTTACGTGAGTTCTGCAAATGAGGCCCCACAATGATCTTGACATGTCAGCTAAGTCTTTGTGAACTGAATTGCAATGGGTGGCTTGGGATAAACCGATAAAGAATAGGCATGTCGCATTCAGTTTTACAGATTCAATTAACAAGCTTTAAAAGTCTGCGATAAACAGTGTGGGCAAACGCATGGACTCCCTTAAGACATGCTTTAACGTGTCATGAGCAGGGCCTGCAAACAAAAGTTACGTATGCTGAACGCCAGTGGGGCATCCTTTACAGTCCCTGAGCAAAATTACTTTATTGGTTCATTAATATCTAGTTATATGAGTAACATTGTATTGACAAAGGTTTTAGAAGAAACTTTTCTCTAAGCAATTTGTAGTGATTAAGGTAACTAACTGTAAGTGGCACATTTTGTAGATAGTTGAATGATCAAATTTCAGATCGTGTGCCTTGTGCACTTGGGGACGAGTGGACAGGTTAACACTGCAGTGCAGACGAAAAGCAGACTGAATCATCGAGACTCACTGAAGAATCTGTAACCCATGGGTAGATAGATATTCACATATGCATTTATTATAACAAAGAGGCATGAAAAATAGTTCTCCCAAGGTTATTCTGTGCTCATCTTGAAATTTACATGTCACTCTTTTTAAACCCTTCCATAGGTGTTAGTAACATCAGATGACCTTTAATTCTACCTTTCATTCCCTCAGTGACACTGCAATTCAGTTGATATGTGTTGCCAAGGGAACAGGCCTGGGCTTGGTCATCAGAGGCGGAGTTAATCGACCAGAGGGCCCTATGGTATTCATTCAAGAAATTATGCCTGGGGGAGACTGCCACAAGGTGACTCAGGGTTCCTTTTACCCTTCTTGAGGCTAAAAGAAATACATTGAAGTCAGAGAAGGAGATTAGTGCTAAAAACCACTAATATATGATAAGTCTGTAAGACAGCCAGACTCAAGGAGATGAGTATTGCAGCATGTGTCCTCTGCATTCTTTCATTGCACTTTGGATATTGGACTGACATTAGTATTGTTTCCTACATTAAGATATTCTAAGCTTTCAGAATTCATTATTCAAATTGGGAAGCTAAGTGCTTTGCATTTTTTAACTTAAGCTTTCTTATAAAACAGTTCTAAGAAATCTCAGTAGAGTTTGAGTTTGACAATTTGACTAAATGTATCTTCTTTTTTTTATCAGTTTATGATTTTTTTAACAGACAGGAAAGGCCACAGCATAGCCTGCTGAAATAAAAATAAAACAAATCCTTCCTGTTAGTGAGATTCATAATGTTGTACTGGTACCTTTACACCAGGACACTTGGTGTGGAGCAGTTTTAGGTTTGTTTTCTACCTGGAGACATGATTCTAAATTTAACGGTGGACCTTATCAGACCGGTGCAAACACAGGCAGGCGTTTCTTCCTTCTTGCAAGGAGCCACCTTAAAAAGTCATCTGTTTGAGAATTATGCTGACATTACCCTTAGACCAGTATAGAACTTAAAAAATAAGGTTTCTTGCCCTCTGTTCTATATGTTATTAAAATAAATTGCTGAATATCAATTGGCCAGAAGTGCATATTTCGAAATACGTTAGACTATGCTGAATAGTTTTGCTTGTTTTCCTTATTTAAATTTCAAAGAACTTCCTTAGAATGTACCCTAAGGTACTGTGGCAAGAATTAAAATTGCTGCAAAGTGTCAAAGTCAAATATGCTTTCCTGCCTGTCCTTCTGTGTACTTGCATTTCGACCTCATAATGAAAATCTCCACATATTGAATTATTTAAAAAAATGTAACCACTGAACTTCTTGTGTAGTTTTTTTGTTCACTGTTTCGCCTGCTCTTTTTTCAGGATGGACGACTTAAGGCAGGAGACCTGCTAATATCTACAAACAAAGAGTCGTTCATTGGGGCCACCTATGAGGAGGCGAAGAGTATTCTTGCACGGACTAAACTAAGGTTTGTTTTCTGTGTTTACGTTAGCTTAGTGCCTCAATGTACAGCTGACATCCCTTGACTTTTCTAGTTCCTAAACCTAGCATTAGTAATTTTTTATTAGCAGACACATCAAAGGCTGACCTTCCTTGACATTTTGTTTGTAATATGTAACTTTTCTTGTGATTCATATTGAACAGGCCACTTAGAAGCCTGGCAAGCGCTGTGACCAAACAGAAATCACACAACAGACCATAATTATAATTAGACTGCCTTGCAGTCTCCTGAGATTTGTTTTTAGACAGAACAAAGATATTTTTGATCTACTTCAGTGTGAAGTCATCCCTTTAAAAATCCATTCACATACATTTACATATTAAGGATAACTACTGTGTTGCAAAGGCACCAGAACAGATGATATTTTAAAGATACCCCCATCTGAAAGATTAATTTTCTTTTTACACTGGCTTTTATTTAACGTCATTTAGGGGAAAACATGCGATCGTGCATGTTGTGACGTGTTTTCTGTTTTATACTGTGGTTGATAAGCAATTTATTGTCAGTTTAGATTTAGATGGTTATAGAAGACAGAGATGATGAAGGTGAGGATATGCTAGGGGTTACTTGGGGCAAATGTTGTAATACTTAAAGTGTCTGAATATTTCAGTGTTTCAGGAACAGGTAACGTATATTTTGAAAGTTTCATAATCAATTAGTACAAGCAATATAAATCTGTTGGCAGTTTAAATATTGTAACAGCTTTATAAAAATCATATTATAGAGTAATTAAAACACCCCGTAAAACATGTATTTAAAGGTAAGCCAATTTATAATTACAGGAATTAAAATAATACTCTAATAAACAAAGCAAGAGCAAAAAAATGGCAATCTTTGTGTCAAATTCATAATTGAAATAAGACACGGATGTCATTTTTGTCACAGATGTCATGGATCATTTTTCCTATAGATGAAATCAAAGATCCCAGTCCAAGGCTCTTTATAAGTAACCTGAACGTTACAATGATAATGATCACATTCAGTCTTTGCATTTAAGGGTCTGCTTTTGAGAACTCGCCGCAATAAGATCCCTACAGGACCAGGCTGACTAGACCCAGTCAGAAGCCAACAGTGGTTTCCAAAATGCTAATGTGCACCTGTTTTCTGACAACGGAGGTACAGTAACACACCTCCAGATGGAAAGCAGCAGACCTAGCTATAGTATGCAGCATAATTATGCACGACACCAATTTTCTTTAATGCGATTTGAAATTAATAGTTAAGGCACCTTGCATCAGAAGTGAGGGGGGGGGCTCAGACACAAAATAACATGCATTTATTCAGTGTAATTGTCATCTTCGGATAGCATTTCCGTCAGCGGAGAAGTTGTTGAGTCCAACTCGAAGCCCTTATCCCTGTCCGCATCCCACACATTTACACTGTACGCATTACTGAGATGTTGTTAGCACAACCATCTGGTGTTCTTAGAAGGACATTCTATTTGTTTTGTTGCTTCATTGATGCTATTTTTATCATATACCCCTCTGTGGCGATTTTCAAATACGAAGAAATTGTTATTTCAGAGGGTATCATTTAAAAAAGTAAAAATGTTACTTCAGTAAGCCTAAATTGGTGCCGGTGCATCAGCCTTTGGATGTAAATGCGTATCGTCTTCTCGGTTATGCAGATGTCTGCAGCATTAATCCAAAGAGGCTGAATAACTAATAATTCTGAAGTGCAGCATGGCCATTGTTCACAGAAGTATTTGGAGGGTTTCAGCGCGGAATACAAATGCTCTCCAAGTATTATAATTGTTTAGCTTGCATTGCTGTGCTTTTAAGCGCTGCCGTGACTGCGTCTCTGTGACTAATGTGTCTGCACGCTCTGTTTATGGTTGTAACTCAACGGTTTCTAGCTTATGAGAAATGGGGCAAATTTGTAACCATGCATGGATTTTAACCTACATGTCATGTTGGTAACAGTAGAGCAGAGGATGTTCTGCATAACTAGAGTGGCATGAGGAGGAGAGTCTCACACACACACACACACACACACACACACACACACACATACACACACATACACAGGAGTGTGTGATGCTCAGACAGATATGCGGTGTCATCCCCAGGAAGGTTGTTTTTGTAGCTTCTTGTCATGTATCGCTGTAGGCCAGACCCCACGGTTGAAATTGCCTTCATCCACCGAAGCTCGTCATCCGGTTCAGGTAGCGGACTCCAGAGCCCGATTTGCTTGCAGCCAGTGCTTAGCGGGACCATCCAGGCTGCAAGACACGTGGGCCCTGGCCCTGCATCTCAGTCCAGGTGCCTGGTCCACAGGGTTTCCTGCAACCTGACTCCCGGAAGTGACACGCTGCCTTCTGTCCAGCTAAGTCAGGTTGGGTGTAATGCATTTGTCAGCACCAGTAAGCGCAGTTGCATGCATGCACCTGTGTTGTTGTGCCACTGTTTGAAGGACAGGGTCTTGGAAGGCAGCTACCTTCATCTTAACGATGTTCTTTTTCCTAACTGCAGATTTGTGGGGTCCCAGCAGAAGTGGAACAGGTCTCTGCTGCAGAACTGAAGAGTGCCACAGCCTGCAACACCAGCCCAGGTAAGGGTTCTCATTTGAGGTTGCTGTAACGCTACACCTTTGTACAACAAGAGGCTTCATGCATATGAGCAAACTGGGCCTTGTTCACCAAATCTGAAGCATCACATGCGAGTCATTTATGGAAAACTGAAAGTACTACGATTTCTCCTATGATTCTGCCACAAGCAGCTAAGTTTCCGTACAGAACACGTTGTTTGAGAATATTCACTTAACATTTTTATAGTTAATTCAGACATACAAAGGCAAAACTAATCTTAAAAACCTCGATTGCCCAATATAACTGGCGATCTTTTATTGTACAATGAACAGAATTCTGTTTGTTTAACTTTGTGCCTGGAGTTTTAGCTGATACACCCTGGCAATAAACTGTTACTTAATGACATTAAGACTTTCGTAGGTGTACATCATATATGAAATTATATATATCTTTTGAATAAGTATTATGTTTTTGGAAATGGACATAGTCCCAGAACAGGCAAATGGTTGCTAGGAAACAGAAAGCCATTCTCAGTAGGACTAGCTAGCTAACGTGGGCCAGAGTCTTCTGGCTGGCTACCTACGAACACTGTAATGTGACCATTAGCCGCGCAAGATCAGTAAAACTATCCCGATTAGTTTGGCTGCAAGTTGGTGGTCGCTGTTTTGACCGTTCTTTCTTGTTCGGTTCATGGAGTTTTTCTGAGCGAGCGTGTGAATGTCTAGCTTTCTTTTCCACCAGATTTTCGGTCCCAGTTGGTTTTCTGGTGGCCTTCTCACATTTGGTCAGCTTTTCACCCCGGCGTTGAGAAGTGGTTTATGTAGCCGACGCTGCCTTCCGCCATGCAATCAACTGGCTTGTTGCATGTGCTGGTCGAAGCATAAAACGTGTGCTTGTGCGAAATTCACCATTAAATACAAGATAATCAAAAGGGAATAATATGCAGATAAATAAAGACCAGACCCAGCGTAACGTCCTAATGTATAGTGACACCTTTGGTTTTCCTTTTTCTGCGCTGTATGTTAGGAGGCTTTTATCCCAGGCTGTCTCTTTTAAAACTGTTCTGCTGTAAATGGGAGAAAAAGAAAATGTTTTTCCTTTTATTTTCCCTCTTTTAAGCTTTATTCTTCTTTGCTGGTAAAACTTGGATCAGTAAGTTGTTTCCTTCGTTGTACTGGCTGGGAAAATTGTGGATGAATAAATGATGGCAAGTCTTCATTGCTTTCCATTTTTGGCTTGATTGTGGAAAAAAAATATTTAAAATGAAATTGCAATTACAGTTTTTAGGGTAAACAGTAACTGGCTCAGATTTATTATTACAAAATATATCAAAGAGAATGATTTAAAAGTGGATACGTGGACTTTGATGGCATTTCAAAGGCTGGCAAAAGGCATATAATGGAAACCACCTTCCTCTGCTGTCTGTGTGGGTGGGGTTGCCATAGAAACCAGCAACTCTGCAAAATTGCATTAATGAAAAGGTGCCCCTCAGTCTGTTTAATAGGCCTTGATCACCTGTTAGGTCACAGAAATATGAATGATGTGGAGATTGGTGCACAGTACCTTATAATCGATGGCTGTGCTGTGAATTTCCTTCTCATAGTCTAGATTCTTTCATGACAGACAAACTAAAGAAAGGCAGCCACACTGCAGGAATGCTTTATGAGGTGTCCTTCAGGCAGCGTGTATAGCTTGTTGTCTGAGATACTGCGCCACATGTTTACCTAGTGTTGTCCCAGCTAATGATGATGGTAATGGTGATGAGAATGGGATAAAGGTTACTGCTCTTACTGAGCACAGCAGAACAGCAAACTTTCCACTTTTATTCAGTTTTGTGCTTGTTGCTTTAAAGCGCGTGCAACCCTGAAGACCAGACGGAGAGTCATTAAAAATACCCAGCATGCTCCAGCAGGCAACACGCTCTTCAGATGAGTAACTGTAAGCATTCCGTATATCTCTGTGCTTATGGTACATGTTCGTCAAGCACTAAACTTCAGTTAAAGTCACAGTGCTGTTGTGTGGTTCCATAAATAACAAAACGAAAGTATTGACGTAGCAGCAGCAACGATGTGAATATCTGGCCGTGTGTTTATCCCAAAATACGTATGTGCAAAATAAGAATGTGCTGGACTTTTTTTTTTGAACAACAGCCATTTATAGCAGCGCATTAGTTCTTTTGTTTTTTTTTTTTTTACACACATTTTTTCAAAACGCTTTTGAAGAAAAACAATCCAAAAGGAGCAGGGCTCAGAGGAACATTTGGGCAGACTTTACATGTGAGGAACAGAGGGTTGATGACCTCGCTGGAGCGCTTCTGTGAGCTGGTCCCCGCAGGACGCCACCCCGAGGACCCCGCAGCTCTAGGCTGCTTTATTCACTGAGGGGGCGAGGGTGCTTGGAGGCCCGGAGGCTTGACGGAGGGCACGCTTCCCTGTCTGAGCTTCTGCAAGGCCTCAGTGGAGAAGCACAACCTTTATTTACCATTTATTTATTTATTTGTTTGTTTGTTTGTTTATTGTGGTGAGATGCAGAGCTATTCTCAGCAGGGGGAGAGTGGGGCACAATCCAGTGCCAGGCTGTAGGTGCAGCTCTGCAACATTCACCAGGCAGCTCTGTAGCCCTCTTCACAGGAAGTGGGACCAGACCCATCACTTTGACTCTTGACCAGTCGAGTTTCTCGGCTTTTAAAGAGACACCTTACATCCTTTTGTTTCAAAAGTCCTCACTGAAAATAAAGGTGAAATGGGAAAAAAAAAGTTTTTGCTGTAACGATTATACTGAAAAATTTAAGGGGAGAAATAAAGCATTTTTATGGCTATATTGCACAAAGTTAATAAAGTACAATAAAAAATTATTATGTGCTTAAATAATCAACTTTTGGAATTAAAAAAGAAAGCTACTAATCTTTTTTCTTTTACCTGCAATTTTTTTTTTGTTTCTTATATACACCCTGTTTATAGCTTAATGAATCCAATTTGAAGTACATTTCCTCAAATTAAGTATTCATGTTGTCTGTCAAAATTGATTAATGGTCTTGACATCTGTGCTGCTAATGATAACAGAAACCACTGAGGCAGATTTGTACAAATCAGACAGTTCAATTTGCAGACATCCCAGGCACTTACATTAATCAAAAGAGAGGTTTGCTTTTTAACACTAAGCTCTGCAGGTTCGTCATGGCTGACTGTCGGTATTATTATTCCTATTAAATTCTATCCATAGCGAAATGACTGATAAAATAAGTAATAGCTGTGAAGATCATGGATCGATTACATACAAAGAGAATTTATTGTATGTTAACAATTTCATGTATTTAAAGGTGCCCTGCAATGGACTGGAACCCTGTCCAGGGTGATCCCTGCCTTGTGCCCTACATTGCCTGGGTTAGGCTCCAGGCCACCCGCAACCCTGCATTCCAGGAACTGCAATGTACATCCAGCATTCTGCAGGAAATCCATTTGATGTAGAGCTTTTCTTTCTTTCCTCTATCACCTTCTGGTTGTTCACACTTTAAAAAATTGTTTACTGTTTATTACTTTTAACTCCATCTGCAGCACCTTTTCTAACTCAAAATATTTTAAGACAGCTTGTAATCTTGTTTCTTCATATAGTGTTGTGGGTCTGCCATGTTGGGAGAGTTCTACATTAAACTGAATTTACCTAGCTCAGTCCAGCCAAGCCTTCTTCATGATCGTTAGTTTCCTCTGGCTGTTGTGCTGTCCCAGTAGATCATGTCGTTGCCTTTCACCTCTAGGACTGTGGGTTGTCGTTTATTTATTTTTGCCTTGCATCTTTCATTCTGTAGACCAAGGATAAGTGGTTCAAATACACTGATGAGTAAATAGCACTTAATGCAGGTGTGATATATTTGTAATGGACCAGGTGTGCTTTGCCTTTTCTCCATGCCTTTTCAAAAAGGCTACATGTCATGGCAACCTGAAATGAGTTGCTTAAAAGCAGCTATTGAACAAGATTAGTATCTTTTGCATCTCTTTGACATGCACATTTATGGGCACCTGTGACTTTTAGCAACCTATATGTGAATAAGACTTGTGTAACTTATTTCTAAATTTACAAAATGCTAACATTTAACATCTAACACCTGGTTACCAAACTTTTAAATGTCAATTTCTGCCATAGTATTATGGGGTTCACCTATTTGACAGACATGCAAATCTGTACATATATTGCACTTGCATACTGGCATTATGTACAATGGCAGTTTATGGTTAGCACGGTGTCACATGACTCCTGGGATCGGCTCTTTTCTTCCCCACCGCAAAGCTGAGCACGTGGCAACGTCCGCATTAACCGCAGCGCACTTTGTGTGCCGCAGAAGTTGTTCCGAGTTGACGAACGGCTGAGCTGGAGAGGCAGGACAGATGGCGGATGGCGAGTCGCCCGGCGCAGGAAGTGGGGGAGGAAGGGAGGCGTGCTGCCAGACTGCTCATTTGGAAGGTGTCGAGCGGCGCTGCCGTCTCTGCGCGAGAAGCGACGGCCGCGCATCACGCTGAGACCGTAGGAATTCCCAAATGGACGGGGATTACTCCGCCATCCACCTTCCCTCCGCCTCGCTGCCTGTCGGGGCCAGCGGGCGTGCAGGAGCAGAACGAGGACCGTTCGTCAGCCTGGCAGATTGTGCCATGGTCCGCCTGTACCCATGGCTCAAGTGTTGCTTGTGGTGTGACAGACGCCAGCGCGGCACGTAGGGCGGGCGGGCGGGACGGACGCCTCGCCGGAGGACATCTTAATGCTTTGTCTCGCTGACAATTAAGCGAGCGTCACGCAGCATGTCGCCTCGCTCAGACCGGACTGGTTTTTTCCCTTCCTGCTATATGATGTGCGAAAGGAGCCGAGCGCAATTTTGTTTCAGCGTGTCTTGCAATGAAGCACGGCAGATGACACTAATCCGTCGGATATGCCAGAGCAAAACTTTCAGTTTGACCGTTGAATTAGTTCCTCTCTCTCCTAGCAGCCTTGTGCTGACCATCTCACAGTGATCCATATGAACTGATCAGTCCTGCTTACACAGCCCAGAAGCCCTTTCCCACTCCTGCTAACTTGTAGGCCCTTCATTTCATTTTCACAGGTGTTCATCTGTTGTGGACTAACACTATTAGAATTGGAAATTAGAAATTGTTTTCTTTTTGTAGTCTGTCAAACTTGTGCCATACAGCTTCTTGAGTTAGTCTTCTTTATAAATTTCCCATGTGCCGTGCAATATAAAAACCACCGGCCATGGATAAAGTAGACACACGTCACCTGCAAGCAAAATTTGGCAATACCAGTGGACTGTTACATGGCACAGAAGGTCACCAGTTAAATAAAAATGTAACTTTAATCGAGTGTTTAAAACTTCTTTGTCTCTGTAAAGATCGGGATTATCCTTGATTCAGACAGAGTTGCATTCCTGGGTAATTGCACGATCATAAAAACAAAAAACAAGTGAAAAAGGTGCGACA
Source organism: Chitala chitala (assembly GCA_025773905.1). NCBI lineage: Eukaryota > Metazoa > Chordata > Actinopteri > Osteoglossiformes > Notopteridae > Chitala > Chitala chitala. The sequence continues at coordinate 8,388 of JABJVR010005684.1, read as the reverse complement.
TTCTTGTCTCCTGACAGCAGCTGGCGCAGATGTTGGTTGCAGGCCAGCTGTGCAGTTTTAGGGAAAGCTTCTTACCATTTCTCAGCTGGGGAGGAGGGAAATGCAGCTCACTCTGTAGACTGTGGGGGGGACAGGGAATTATTCAAGCCTCTGCTGTTGAAGGTGCTGTGGTTGTTGACCCCCCCCGTGTTTGTACAAACAGACGACGTGCTGGCCGGTGAGGCACCAGCTGCACAGAGCAGATCTCCTCTCAGCTCTACTGACTCTAAGCAGAAACCGGACAAGCTGGAACAGGTTTGTGCTCAATCCTTTGACATTTCAATCAACTAACATGGCACAGCTTCTATGGCGTTTGACCTGCAGGGGTCATGTAAAATGATGGCTGCCCAGTTAACTGAGTGTAACATTTAGCGACACTGACACTTTCAGTAGACACACCATTCAAAGTGGAAACCATGTGACAGCAGTTTTAATCTAGCAGTTGCTTGCTGTTTGTCTCTGGCAGGTGCTTATAGCGCAGCTGCAACCTGTTCCCAAACCTTCTGTAATGTGAGAAAATCAATATTTCCTCAAGAGGCCAAAAATGCTCTTGATTTTGCTAAGGGTTATTGTCTTAAATGTGATGTTTTATTTTTAGCCCCGTAAAGATCTACGTTTTTTGTAGAAGGCTGCTTACCCTCGGTGTAACAGTAAAGACAGTTGAACTCAACAGCTGAATTTAGTTTATGGTTCGCTTTGGATTATGACAAAGAGAGCTGGAGGATCCATGAAGGGTTATGCAGTAAACTTCTCAAATGAGGTAATGTTTTTTTTTCAGGCTCCGGAGTGCTTAGTAGTAAACCCCACAGAAGAGCAAAGGCAGACCATGAAAGAGAGAGTAGCTGCTGATCCTGCCAGTAGTGTGGTCTATGAAGGTAGGACCAAAGGCTGTTACATTGTTACTCAGGTTCATTGCCATAAGGAGTGCCAGTAACTATGGTACACTCTACCATACTGCAGGACTAAATACACAGAGCTTGTCACCCTTGATTTTAGCTCTCTGAATAACAGGAGGGCACTGCTTCCACAAACGGCAGTTACAGAAATACAAAAAAGCAGTGCGTGCGTGGTTTCCTCCTAGACTTAGAGGGCGTTGGTAAGGAGCTGTTCAAGTCACAGATTGACGAGGTCACAGTGGGCGAGGAGCTGACAAGATGTGCTTCAGATGATCTTACAAGCCTTTTAGAGGCACCAGGACACGAGCGGGTAGGTGTTGGAAGCCCGGTCCACAATCTGTTTGATTAACTGAAACACATGTAGATATGAAGTCCCCTTTCCAGATTGCTGCATCACAACTTGAACTCAGCTTGAATTTTAAGTGCAGTAATTATGTACATATTAATTTTAAATACAGTGAATGTCATCAAGCACACTGTATATTTTGAACCAGGTACGGCTTAAGACGTGACACCTGTTTCAATGCAATTTTGGCTTCCAGCTACTTTAAAGGAGAAGGAGATCTTTCATGAAATGAAACTTCTTTTGTGGTATGTCAGGTTTATTCTTCAGATTCCGATGACCTTGAGGCAATGGAACGACTGAGGAAAGATCACATTGACGCTTTGAGAGAGATAAAGAGACTTCAGGTAACACAAAAAATATGAATGAATGTATGCCTGTTTTTTCATTACAATTGTTTATTCTTTGCAAAAGTATATGTACCTGAGACAACATGCTTGTACATACTGCATGTGCAGTGATTACATACAACAGTGAAAATTGCACAATACAATTTAGAAATTAATTTTAAAAAATTGACGTTATTATGTATATTTTAAATAAATTCTTTCGAGTGCTTTTCACATATGCAACTTTAAGTACATCGGTTGTTAACTATTGGTATCCATTGGATAAACGTATATGTTTTCAGTTAAAGGGAAATGTTACAATTAAATTCATGCCTTTTTGATTGTGCTTGCTGGCGTTAAGAATATAGCGGAAGCTAGTGCCAGAAATACCATGGTAATTAAATTTGTGTAGGATGGCAGATGGACACATCCAACGGAATATCAGATGGAAGACAAAAGACGAGAAAATTGTAGCAGTACAAAAATGCAGCACTTGTATGCAGACTGAAAACCAACAAAGTTTCGTGGAAGGCTTCAGCATATTTCGTGTATCTCTCAAAGGTTAGGAAAGTGTGAAATCACAGCAGAGGGTTTATAATTTGCTTCGGAACGTTTTTAGATACCGACCGTGTTTTCCATCTTTCTGTTTTTGTATATTCATTTACTCCGTATTTGTCTGCCAAAATATAGAGCACATTTTGTTGCACACATGGTATGAGAGGTTTTTTTGCATTTAATTTAAGAAAAACAATGCTTTATTGCAATACACATCAACACATCCTTTAAGGGAAAGAACGAATTACATAGAAAATTTTGTAATTTCTGCATAGGATCAGTTGGTACTATCAGAGAGCCTCCATCATCAAGTACAAGAGGAGCTGAGAAAGGTCAAACAGGTATTTCTGCTCATTTTCATTTGTGGTGAGATCTGTAGTTTCTGCTGTGCGCACACGATTGAATTACAAGAGCCACCACCAGGGGGCGATCTACTCGCATTTGGGAGCTTTTATACGCTGCCTTGGCGTGTCAGAGGTCATGTGGCTTAACACCTGCTTGTTCAGACTTTTTATTTACATCAACACAAAACAACAGGCCACAGGCACGGGGTGAAGTTCTGGGGAAAGTGATAATGTTGATGAACATGCTTTAGCTGTAGCAATAATTACTGGAGAACACTCATTACAACAAGTTCAGTACTCTGCCTGTGCTATTTTCAGAAGAGCAACAATTTTCTCGCTGTAGAGAGAGGTGCTTCATTTCAAAGTATTGTGTCCATATCGGTATGGAAATTTTTTTTTGTACTCCAAACGCCTGCGTCGGCGCTTAACCATCTTCGCTTTAGATTAAAAGCATGAAGTTTTTCACATGTGAAGGAAGTGCTGTACGCTGCTGGGCTCCTAACAGGCTGGGAGCGTGGGAGAGCACCGTTCGATTCTCGCCGCGGCCGGTCTCCAGCAGAGGTGTTTCATTGGTGTCAGAAGTGTGCAAATACAACCTAGTGGCCCCGCACACTGGAACTGACACCGCAGGTTAGGGTCCTCCACGTGCCTTTCGCCTGTGCTGGCCGAGGTCTACGCCTTGGTCTGGTACCGATCCAAGGGTTTAGAGAAGGGAGCGGCGTAGGGGCTCTGACAGTCTCAGAAAGAGGCCTTTAGCAACCGGAGAGGCGAGTAAGATAGCTGCCTTTAGCGTGGGTGAGTGGGATTTCATTCGCACCATGGCTGTCCTTACTGGAGGTGTTACAATGTGAATAAATGAGCCGAGTGCTTAAAGAGCACAACTATTTGTGATCAGCTGTATATAGCCAAGAAAAATCTAAAAAGTCTGCACCGCGTTTGTTATAGGCGTGATCTCATTTTCCGTTTTGCAGTTGTTCCAAAGGCGACTTTTGAACTGCAGTATAAATTCATGTTACGAGATATTGACGTGAGCAAATTGATTTTTTTCATACCTCGCACTCTTGCTGCTTGCTGAACAGCACTGCTGGGCTGCCTTAAGAAGCTGCTCAGGAACCTGTTATGGAACGACAAGCGTGATTTCAGTCATTCCGCTAACATTAACTATATTGTTAACTTCTGCCCTGTTTAATTTTGATTATCTTAAGTTCAGCTGAACAAAATGAAATTTTCTTTACTTCTTCCTTTTGTTTTTACCCAGAAGTCCTTATACTGTGAGCCAAGAAGCTTGGAAGGTTGACTTTGATATTATGGATGGAATAATAATTAATGAAGAATTAGCTGTCTGGTACTTCTGGGAGAGTGGGAGTGTTACTCTCAAGTTGAAGTATGGGTGCTTAAGCATCTCGTTAAATAGTTTATCTTCTTTATTTTTATAAAAATGTAACCGTAAAAATTTAAGACATTCATAAACATAAAAATGCGCCATTATTGGAGGAACGATAGCAAATCATCTTCTGTTATACAATGTGTCATGTTTGTCACGGGTATCTCTTGGGCTAGAAATGCAGTGGCTCCTGATAAAACAGTTCTGTTACATTATAATAATCACAATGGAATATAAGGTGGCAATTTGCTATATCACCTGGCTAGGACAGTGATTCAGTGTCCTTTAGTGATTGTTCTGTCAAGATTGGCACCTTCTTCAGAGACCCGGTTGTACAGAGTTGATTTCTTGGAATCACATAACCACTGTCTCTTCTCAAAAACAAAGGGCTCAGAAAAGTTGGGACCGAATTGATTCCAGTGAACCAGAGTATGTACTGATTGAAGCATGTTTCTAATTTGCAGCGGTTGTTGGAATATAAATTATGTTAATCAATCTCAAGAAGTCTGTAGTTTCCTCAGTTCTTGGGATCACCAGCAAAGCTCCTAGTCCATGTAGACGTTCCTATTCCATGTACAGCAATGGGTCTTTTCATTAACAATATCTGTCCTTATGGGACTAAGTACTATTGTGTTAGTCTGGTAAATTGATCAGTTTCAGTAATGTTACATAAGTGTTAATTTAAATGGAACTGGAATTATGAAGCTTCAAAACTTCCAAACGTATTTAATGTGTTTAACTTGCTGAGAGTTTGTGTATTATATATTCTGAAGTCTGGAGATTTTAGGCTTTGAACCACTGCCATAACTAATCTAAAAGTTACTTTTAAATGGCAAAAAGTTCCAGAAGTATTGGATTGAAAGTAACAGTCCGGTTCAGACAGGGATAATACTGGACTTCTCGTGCTGGCTACTTCACTTTTACAATGGTTCTGTAACTTTGGTTTAACTGAAGAAGAGTTAAGGGTAACCCTGTACTTCAATGGCTTCACTTCAAACCCTAACTACATTTTTGCTTGACTGGTGTGAAGGCAGCAAAGGGTCTCGTATGAAAGAAACATAAGAAAAATGTAACTGTCAAGAACTGGAATGCTTAGAAACAGTTCAGTATGCCACGACAGTACATCAAAGGCTTTAAATGCAAACACAGAAAAGTTAACATTCCATTTGAAGTCTATATAGTGACGCCAGAATGGCAGTGGAAAGAATTTACACTAAGAAAAATGAGAAAAGGAACTAAATCAGGGATTTATACAGATGCAAGTATTTTGCCCTGGGCGGGTTCAAAGTTCAGGCAGTGGCTACCTGCACCTACCAAATGAAGCCGTTATTCATGAGTTTTATTTCTATATACATTTAAAGCTTGGCTGACACTGTGCGTTAGTCTCATCGACCTGCCAGTTTTGATCAAGTGTCTAATTACTGGATTACAATGTTTACTGGAATACAAGACAGTAAGGGAGGAAGGACGAGGGCATTAGCTGCATACCTGAGGGCACCATGCCAGCGAGGTCAGCTGGGCATCTCCAGACACAACACTGTGAAGACGAAGTGAGCAAAGAAAGGCAGTACGAGCAAACTAGTCAGCGCTGGATCATCAGGCCACAGCAACCTTTGATTTTTTAATCTTAATTAGCGATCTGGTCTAGGATATGCTGAATTTACTGTGAACCTGAACAAATATGAGATGTAAGGCAAAGTCGACAGTTTTAAGAAGAACACTGCCAGGCTTGCTGGCTGTCTCTCTGTGTGTGTGTGTGTGTGTGTGTGTGTGTGTGTGTGTGTGTGTGTGTGTGTGTGTGTGTGTGTGTGTGCTGTGCAGGGGTTCATGGAGCAGGGTGTCTAAGTTGGAAAGACGCCATCCTGGAGCTGACTACTTACCTGAGCTCACGGGCCATAATGTTTTTATTTCTAGCTTTTCTTGTAAGGTTTGTCTTGTAATGATTTCTGCGATGACCCTTCAGGTATCTCATGCCTTCAAGAAATGGGATGTTTTTCCATACCCACACACCTAACCTACCCCATTCTCCCCTCACACATCCACTGCTGTAGTGCCCTCCCTTATCTGCAGGGATACATGCCAAGACCCCCAGTGGAAAGCTGAAACCATGGATAGTACAGAACACTATGTATACTGTTTTTTCCTATACATACAACTTATGATAAAGTTTAATTTATAAATTAGGCATGGTTAAAGATTAACAACAGCAATAATAATAAAATAGAACAATTCTAACAGTACACATAAAAGTTATGTGAGTTATGTAAGTTATGTTACTGAGATACCATGACAGTTGATTTGATAACCGAGATGGCTATATATTGCTAACGGGCGGGTACTGTATACAGCGTAGATACTTTGGACAAAGGGATGATTCACATCCCAAGTGGGATGGAGCAAGACTACGCAAGATTTTATCATTCTACTCAGAACAGCGCACAATTCAAAACTTAATAAATTTTTTATCTTTGGAATTTCCCATTTAATATTTCGGATTGCATTTTATTGCAGGTGACTGAAACACAGAAAGCGAACCTGCGGTTAAGGGGGTTTTCCAGTCCTTCCCTTGCCAATAAGTGTCACCTTTTCCCCTCTTTCCCTGCTTTTTTGAATTGCTGTCTCCTCGTGTTGGTCTCCTTAATAGAATCAGTGTCCTCAGCTGTGTTCCGTTTCCTGTCTGATACTTCTCTATTTGTTTTTTCCTTGCCAGTTGTTGTAGCCCTGTGGCTCTGTAATGGTGTCTTTTGCTCTTGGTTAATGGATGATTGCTATTATTCTTATTACCCTGTGTATCACATTAGATTCAGCCTCACCTCTACTCCTACGCTTTTTTCAACATTATGGGCAGGCTACCATACTTTCGATTTTTGTTCGCTTTGTATGTTGAGATATGCCACAGATTCTGAGATAGTCTATGAGAGTAAGAATTAATACTATTAGTGGTGTGGTGGCTCAATGGGTAGAACATCAGGGTGGGATGTGAAAATCTATCAGTTCAAATCCCAGCATAACCAGGTGTGTCCTTGAGCAAAACCCTTAGCACTAGCACCCTGGCCACTCCATGTGGCTGGCGGCACACTGCTTCCCCCCAGGGGATGGGTTAAATGGAGAGAAGTAATGTCCTTCTAGGATTAGTCAAGTGCAATAAATGAAATAATAAAGCAAGCGTATGTACCTGTGTCCTTAATGGGGGTAGGCATAAGGAAGCAATGCCATCTTGGAGTGACAGACACTTTGTGGGATGTTAGCCCTTTATTTACATGTTTGATTTGAAAGATTAAAACTGTATGACAACAACTTTAAAGGCAGAAAGAATGTACCTACATTATTTAATATAATTTCCTTTCAAGTTGATAATGTAAATCAAATCTAGTTTTAATCTAAGTCAAGCAGAAGTTACCACATAAGCATAAACTGTGCTAATGAAATGGAAATAAAATGCACGTAAATCACATAAATCATATGACAGTTGGTAGTGTTCTTTCAACAGTATGAGATGATTTTCAACTGAGAAAAAGAATCTCATCTAATAATGCCATTCCTTAAATTACTGTCCTGTGGTTAATCACAAACCTGATTATATCTGTTTCTTTTTCTTCCTGTAATCAGTAAGCGCATAATGTGATCTTGTTACTGCAAATTTAATGTCTCTGTACACCTGAGTGGCTCTCCTGAAGCAGTGTTAGGTGCTTGGCCTCCTGATGTGTCATCTGTGGGTTTGAGAGTCCTGCTTCTGCCATTTTGCCTGCTTGCCATGCCTCAGCTACAGTGATCATAAAGCTGTTTTTCATCTATTAACTGTACCTAAAAACGGTTTAAAAAAACATGAGCATACAAAAATGAAACATACTTGAAACCTTTTAACCAAGATTTACTCACGGACATTATGACAAATCTTGGGGATGTAACGTTAAATCTTCACATGCTCCAAAAGGAAGAAAAAAATAAGTACACTCATGTCATACGAAGTATGAAGATTACAATTAATTAAGATGAAGATTTATGGAGATCACATAGGTGCAGCAGGTATCCTTACATAACAGGAGCAGGAGAAGGCCACTATTTTGAAGAGCGAGAACGCTCGTTAGGTAATATTTGATCAGCTTGCTCCCTGGCGATTCAAAATTGCAGATGGACATCTTGCCTCCACCTCCCAGGGTAAGAGCAGCCCAGTCCGACCCTTCACAGCGCTGGGTCAGAGCCCTGGGCATCACATCCGTGCTCAGAGCACTCTGCGCTGTGCTCCTTCTGCCGTGTTACTCCTTGGTGGTGAAGGCAACCTGACAGCATGAGTGAAAAGCCCATTAGTTCAGGAGGTTGTGTTAGAGAAAATGTCACCATCAGCTCGGCTCGGCTTCCAGGTCCTCCGCGTTCTCTTCTGGTACCACCCACTTTGCTTCCAACACTGCGTGGTTTCCATTAGTGTAGCAGGGAGGCCAAGAGTTTCCCTCAACTCTAAAATAGTGCAAACTGTTGTAGAAGCCATGAGATTTCAGTG